>SNQJ01S0029084.1:62357-93423 GCA_010110895.2 Picea sitchensis | reverse complement strand
AAACATGTGAAGGGGGATGGAATGTACTATACCTAGGGAGGTACCGAATGGGAATGCAGTTATGTGTATTCAATGTAAGGTGGACTAGGCCCACTATATTATTAAATAAGACCCATTATGATAGTTAAATATAATAAATGTGAGAAGACTCTCTAGAAGGTTCCTAGGAGATAGAGAGAGCTATATAAAGAAGTGTAAGCAATGTATTGAAGCATAGTGAAGAATATTGTGATTGTACAAAAAATGATTGTTTGAGGAGTTTTATCCTTCCATAAGGATTAATATATGGTGTTTCCCTACCTCAAGGGTTTTGGTTATTTCTAGTGTTCAATGTTTGGTGAATGGTTTGGTTTATTCATGGTTATTTCTAAAGTATATTTGTAGATCTATTTAGGTACTTTACAATGAGGCTCCCTTGTGTTTGGTGCCTTAGCCATATTCGTTTGGTCATGAAATGACTTGACAGTCACGATAACAGTGCCAAAGTTTGGATGTTGCAGTAGGTGCGAGGAAGTTTCATTCTGAGAGATGGATGGAGTCAACAAAGAAGTTGACCAAGAATTGTTGAATTGAACCTGAAAGGGTATAATGCAGTCCAAGTGACTTGGGTGGTGTTCACTCGCCTTTGGTATGGGACATTATATGAGGCAGAGCACACCTTGGTGACTTGCGGATGATTGTGCGATGACTCATAGATCTGTCAGGGGTCATTGCTTGAGGTTGGCATAAGTATTGGCTCAAACATGCCCAAAACATGGAATTTATTTGAGGTGGCTCATTCTACTTGGAGAACTTTGGATAGTTCATTGGGACATTTGAGGAGTGTAGGAATGTTGGCCACACTTGTTACATATGTTGAGTTGTGGAGAGGTGACTTGACAAAAGGAAGTGAGTTGCGGACTTGCCCTCATTTTGGGGATTCTATAGACAGGCATATTGCATCATGAAGAGATTACTTTGGCATGAGCGTTTCTCTTGCTTTGGGAAACAAGGTTGAGGGTGAAGCCTTACCATTACAAGGAATAGAGAGGAAGATGTAGAAACATGGCTAGGTGACAAAGTAGTGAGGCAAAGGCAGTTTGGATGTGTAGTTCTTGGTGCAGACTGGATAACTATGCAATGGTGGACAATGGAGTCAAGCTTTCGTGGATGAATTTTATTTGAGGTGACTTCATAGTGCAACAAGGTGAAGGGAGAGCTTGCCTTGGTCTAATATTGTTGCACAAATGGACTAAATTGTGGAAGGAAGTCAATGTATGGATGCATCAATAGGTTCAAAGTGCAACACTTATACATTGTGGAGGATCTCCTTGAAAAGATCGGACGATGGTAGAAATGATGAGGCAATGATGGATACTTGCCTTAGTACTTGAAGTAGGATGGAGTGACATATATGTGGACAGAAAAGGCTAAGTTCGGGCATGGAGATGCACATTTCAAGAACTAGACATGATGGTTAGATTAGTTACCCAACTAGTGCAAGACTTGAGGCATGCAATGTGCAAAGACATGACAAAGTTGGTTCAAGTATGGATGCAACAACAAGTTCATAGAAGTTCAACACTTAGACATTTTTGAGGTCACAACATTTGTTCGACAACAACAACAACAATGAAATGGAGAGTGATTGTTTCATAGGGGTAGTGGAAAGTTGGACATTACAAATAAAGATGGGGAAGAGACATATTTCCATCGTAGTGGACATTTTGTTTGCACATAAATTTGGGCAGAGCCATGTGGATGGTTGCATAGGTTGTGGATAATTGTAGTGTGAGTTGGAAACCTGGGGTTTCCAGTGGACTCAGTTACAGTGGAGGCACAAGTTTGGGAAGATACTTGAAGATCGTATATTTTGTGGATGTTGTCAAGGATAATAATGACTTGAGGTGGGGGAGGATGTAAGTGTTGCAGCGCCAAGCCCAGACACGCACACTTCCACCACATACCGAAATGGAAGAAATCAGGCAAGTAGGATGCTCGGTGTGAATGAGGAGACAAAAGTATTCATATAGGGGAGAGTTTGGGTTCCTTGGGCACACAACGTGCCAAGGGGTGACTCCACCCAAGGTGCCTTGCAACATAAGTTAAAAAATGGATGGTTTGATGAAGGGTTGAGGGAAAGAATTGGGTGCTCCACCGATGAATGAAAATCAACTAAGGTATTGGGGGAACACTTAGAGGTGTCATCTTGATTCACCTAAGGGGCGCTTGCACCAAATACGATGAGTCAGTTAGACAGATGGGATGTGTCAATCCAAGAGGCATGTCATTTGATGGGTGCATGGGCTAGATGGGCACACTAGGTCCACAGAGTGGCACAATGGTTGGTTGAGTGTGATGATTCACGAAGGGGCATGACACACCAAAGATACATCACGTTTCACACAAGTGACCCTTGGATTTTGTATAAGATAAATGGTGCACAACCAAAGAAGGAAACTTGGTATAAATTTAAGGAGAGCAAGAAGACCTCTGTAGTTTTGAGGCAAGCGAAGAGGGTGAGCTCCCTCAAGGAACCAAGTCACTCCACATGGGAGTAATTGTGTTTCCTTGAGGTGGATTCGATGAACAGAGTTGGGATAAATTCTCTTGGGCCGATTTTGGGGAAGTCTGGAAATGCAGGTCTATTGGAGGCACGTGCACAGTAGAACCAAAATCTGTGAAGTCTACAGAAATGAAGAGACAACAAGTCTGCAGTTGAGGGCACGTCCGAGGTGCACTACAGGAGGTCACGGAGACGGTTGCGAGAGAGATTCTTGGTGGGATGAATCAATGTATGAGTGTCTTAGTGAGGTGAGGTGAGTCATGTGACCTTGTCGAAGTTGTAAACCAAGTTGATAGTGCTCATATTGTAATGGTTTCACAATAACAAAGACTTAGTAGATTGTTTGGAACGATTCATACCACCCACACTATATCTATGTTTCTCTTGTCTGTTTCATTGTCGTTCTCTTGGTTTCACATGTTCATGGATGTATGCTTAAATAAGACTAAGTGTTAAAGCAGTTAATAAATGTCTAAGTATACAAGAGTTGCAGTAGAGTAGGAGTGTGACTCGTCAGTAGCCTAGAACAAAGTATGGGTACGCTCTAGGTGAAGAGGCGTCGTCTGGACGAAGTATCCTTGGTGTTTCCAAGCATCCAAGCAAGAAACGTCGTGGTTTCACACACCCTCAAGAGGTGCATGATCACAATATTTGGCTAGGCACACGGTGGGGACATGATAGTAACTACATTACACATGAAGATTCAATTTAATTGGACACAAAGTATGTCAAATGAATATGAGGAAATGTTGTTGAACAACATGAATCTCAAGGTGTTATTGAGTATTCATGACCAAAGAAAAGATAAATGTATATTAGGTCTAGAAGATCTTTTTCACAACCCAAAGCCATAGAAGACCTTTAGAAGGGCTTAGTACAAGATATTGAGTAGGGTTTCATGATTACACTTTTTGTGAATGAAGATACACATGGTTATCTATTCTAGATTTCAAAAGTTAAGATGACGAATAAAGAAAATAAAGAAGTTATAAGAATTGAAGTACATTGGTAAGAAATATGTACACACCCATTTAATGGCGTGTACAAGAAAGAGATGGTAGTCAATAAATGAATTAATGAAAGGAGAAAAAAAAGAAAGGATCAAAATATAAATTGTCATCATATTAATATCTTAAAATTGAAGGATGTTGACATACCAATTTATGACATTCATTAATCAAAGAGAGGCATTCTTCACTACAAGACTAGAAATATTATCAAGAGGTTTCTCACACAAGAAATAGTTGCAAGATAGGAATATAGTGAACCTAGTTGTAGATCTATAAGGCTTCTATAATCTAGAATGTTCAGTGTACATGAAGACTCAGATGGTGCAATCATTGATCATAGAGAAGAATATGGGTCATCTACATCTTCATCTAGTAATTCATTTGAAGATAATGTAGATTGTGATGGTGTCTCAAAATCAATCAATGAATTTTCATTATTATATCAGACATTTTATGCATATTTTTTTTTATTAATATGATGTTTGCATAGTAACTTTAATGGAGTATTTGAACTTACATATGATCTTCCATAAAGTTATGAATCATTTCTATGTTTCTTAGCTTATATAATTTGATTATGAATAATATAACAAGATATTTTAGCTTATCCAAAAGAAACAATATTTTTATGAAATAAATTATCTTTAATTCAATGCAATCTTAATTGAACTTTTTATTTATAAGATTAATAAGTAAATAAAAGACAAATTTTAAATTATAGGGTGATATCATCATGTAATTGTTTATTATTTGGTGTTTGGAGTGATGAATTAACTCTAAAGGATTGTTAATTTTACGATTTTGTTTGTAACAAATATATTTGTTTAGGCCATGGTTTAAAAAATTTAGTAATTTTAACCCCAAAGAAAAAAAGGTGTTATTGGTTGGACTGCATCTCAATTTGGGGATGATTTTTTTTTCAGTGGCAATGATGCCAATTGTTAAGCCCGTGATTTCAAACAAGTTGTAATTTTAACCCTGAAGAAAATAATGTGCCACTAGCAACACCACTTTTTGTTTTGAGGGTTGATTTTAAGGTTTTTGTTCAATAACATCAAGGCTTTTTAAGGCCATGGTTATATCAAGTTGTAATTTAACCTCAAGAAAAAGATTAATACTAGTAGCACCAATTTTCGGTTCTAGAATTGATTTTAATGTTTTTTAATGCAAAAATAAAGATTTTTAGGACTAAAGTTCTCATTTTCATGTCACGGTTCTTGTCAAGTCGATAACTATGTTGGTAGAGCATCTTGAAGCCTCAATAAATAGAGTTTTCAACACCTTAACAAAAGGCCCAAATCCCAGAACTTTAAAATGGAAATGATGAAATGCCACTCCACCTGACCTAACATATTTTGATGAATATGGAATCCAGTGACCAATCAATCTAAGGGATTGGAACCATTCCATGATCTCTCAAACTATTATCGCATTGTATAAGATGAATGGGCATCTAATTAACCATGCTTGCCTATGTTACAAAATCTTAGGAAGAATATGCTTGAGACGAACTACAAAGACCTTGTCTAGAGTATAATAAGAAAATTTCAACAAAGTGATCAGTCTCCAATTTGTTATGAAATCAAGACTACCAAGTTTAAGGATAACCCTAATTATACTCTAATGTTTACTTCTTTACCATATTTTTAAAAGATCTAGAGTAACAAAGTACTATGTTACCTAGTTATAAAACTTGCATCAATTTTTTTTAAATCTTGATGATTTTTCTATCAAATTTTCTACGTTAAATCTTGATTTCAAATTTGATAGAAATCTTGATTTACCTAGTTACCTACGTTACCTAGTTATATAGTTTCTATCAAATTTTGATTATTTTTAAGATAAATTAATTTTATCCTATAGAATTTCGGTGAATCATTCTTAGAAAAAATGAAAATTGGTGAATTTTTTGGGGGAAAAAGCATGGAAAATTAGCCCCTGGGCGAAATTTAGCCCCTAAAACTTTCCTCGATGATGACATGAAGATTGTGTTATCTTCACTTTGGGTGCTCATCCTCCTTCATGGTTTGTCATAGTGCTAAGAAATGTTGTGTTTTCACCTCTCTTTTGGTTTATGGTGAGGGAAACCATAAGGGAAGGGTGTCTTCTATTAACATGATGGTTAATTGATTGCGGTGTAAGTATTAATGTTGCTTGATCTTCCCTCTTCCTTTATGTAAAATTAAAAAAAAAAAACTTAGTGCTTCATATTATCCCTTTCACATACTTTTCTAAAACTTACCCAAGTCGGATATGTTTGAAATTTGTATGCCTTCAAATTATTTTGTGACATAAATACTTCTCTATATAAAAATTATTATCCCATATTGGTGAAGAGAAATGTTGCATAGTAGCATTTAAGCTTCAATATACCTTGATCTTTGTGCCAATAAAAACATTCACAACAAAGTAATATCTCCTACTAACATGTTGATTAATTGAGTGTGACTATGATCACATCAATTAAATTTTTGATGTAATTGATACTAATAGCAATAAACTTAAGAGGAAATTTTTTTAAATCATTTTTATATACATAATTTTTGGATATTAATAATTAAAATAATTTTTTATTTTTTAAAATAGGAAATTTATGGATGAATAACAACATTAGATTTTAGCATTTACTCACAACATAAATAACCAGGAATGACAACACATTTAGAAAACAAAGATAAAGGACCTAAAGACCACCAACAAACTAGTAAAACAAGATAAACATTTTTAGTAAGAGTAGCAGACTCTTCTCAAACCCAACAATTTCTCCAATACAAAAACTCATAGGAGGAGGATACATTGCACCGTCAATTTCCTTGCAAATTCCTCAATTTTGGGAAGTATTTCTTTATTATGTTGGAGTTGTCTACAAACTTTGACATATATTCAACCTTCAAAGAAAGATGTAGTCTAAACATTTTGTGTTTTTACTTTTTTCCAGGTATTTTTTTCTGATGGGTTTCATTCAAAAACCGGTTAGAAATTTAGAAAAATAGTTAGAATGGTAGATTTCAGTGGTTCAACATACATTTTTTAGTTTCCCTAGGGTGTTTGATGATAATGAATCAATTTATGAATTCAAAAATATGATTTGAGCACTATAAAATTGTGTTTTTTCCAATAATCACGTTACCAGATTCCAGTAGTAGTCACAGGAAAAAGTAAAAAACATAGAACGTTTAGAATACACCTCAAAGAAAAATCCATGGAACACTGGACAATGAGATATGAATCAATATTTAAAGAGAAATGAATCTCAAAGACGTTAGAAGAATGATGAATTTGTCATTGCTCCCAATCTTGATAATTGATACTATTTATTGCTCGCTCTTTAGTGTTGACAATATTGTTTATATTAGTGTGAGTTACTCAGTTTGTAGATTGTTTGTGCTTTTCATTGTGAAAACAAGAGTAATAGAGAAATTAATTAACAATTATTTTATGTGACATTTTTTTCTTTTTCACGATGGAGTAGGTCATGACAAGAAGATAATTCCCATGAAAAGAAAAGTGACGAATTTCATGCAATGATAGTACAAATCAGTTTAGATTCAAGTTAAGTCTGGATCTATCAAGTGCCAAAAGGGATCAAATCCTTTGAGGTGTAATTTTTTAAATCATTTTAAGATGGATCTAGACTAGTTGCATTGAGAGGTGCTTTTTACAATCCACTGTGAGGGAGATGGGTAATTCCTTCCATGCTCAAGATGGAATTGACATGTAGCATTTAAAAAGTATATATATTAAAATAACAATAAAAAAATTCAATGTGATCCATAAATAAAATATTCCAATGTCCTCCTTAAGTAAAATATTTCAATATCAACTTTACACACACACACACACAATAATTGGTTGTAAAAAATTCTTAATGGTTAAAATATTTGTGTGGTGTGTTGCTCAAAATAAACTAATCCTTGGAAATTAGCTTCCTCCCGAAATCTCATGCTAAACCTACTTCTACGTATTGATATAACTAGTTGTAAATTGAGAAAAAAAACACCTTAACGACCTTAACTAGCTTACACAAAGCACAAACACCATACTAATAGGCAATGACAATTGTTATCTATCTTATATTTTGTTATATAAAACCACATAGAATATTCTTTGTTCAATAGATAAAAGAAGAGATAAAGAATTGAGAATGGTTTTCATGACGAGCTATAGCTCAAAAAAGTTATTGAAATCCATGTCTACATAGTGGGAATACAAGTTGAATATAAACCCATTGTATGATGCATTGGTGATGAAAGAGATACTTACAACGAAATTCCTTTGTTGGAAACCCAACCAAAATCATATTATGATAAATAACACATAAAAAACCATTTCCATCACCTGTGTTGATTAGTCCTTCAAAAATAATTGTAACCATTGGTGAAGAATAAACAAATTATCCAAATGTTAGAGAATCGTAGATCCATCCATGGCCAATAAACCTTACTTGGCATGTCAACAATGTGATAATATATGAAACTCGCTACTACAACAAAATAGTTACATGTATAAAGTCTATATTTCTTTGTAGAGAGAAATGTCCATAGAATCCATCTATTTTCTCCAATTAATAAAGAATTTTGATTATTAAAGAGGAAGAACACATGTTTTTAAAGGTTTCCATTATTATAACTCTTAGAATGCATTGTACATTATGTTACATCATCGATAACATTACTGTAAGATGCCTAATACTGAGCCCCATGGGATAGCACAATTGGTGAGAAGTGCACATACTCTCTCAGTACGAGGGAGGTCACAACTTCAAGCCTTGTGTCCCTGGGGTTGTGGTTTAGCACCCTTACCATCCACCAAGTAGGGAAGTATTGGTGAGTTTCCCACACCATTTCTCTAGTGAAAAGGTGCCCAATACCGAAACAAACTCAAATCAACTATATGAATAAACTTGGTAATTCTTTCTAAAGATATTCTCTAGAAAAAATGTATAGGGAAAGGTATTTTCCTAAGTTTAATGTTCCTCCTTACCATTGACCATAGGCTAATACATACTAATGGACACATTTATAGGGATTATCACACAAAAATGGACACATTAAAATGGAAGCAAATAAAGTTTTACTTTATTTCTTAGAAGGTAATTGTTTCATTGTCTTCACAAAATTTTGCATGTTATATACATTAATTTCACCATGATCCATCCCTTATTAGATATATGACATTTATATGCATGAATTATTTCCAATATAATGCATATGAGTTGCAACTACATTGATGTCAATGTGGAAAAATTACAATTACATTAAAATTTAGTGGAAACGTGACAAATAGCTAAGATAATATAGGCATGATTCATACTCACAATAAATATAATGTGACAGGTTGTTTTTAGTAGAATCGTGACGAAGTGTGATGTTATAAGTTGTTATCTGATTAACATACAAGTTATTTATTGTAAGGTCAAGTTTAGTAGTTTTCTTTGTTGGATGATTTACAAATAAAAAATATTAGATCCATCCTACTTTTCTCTTATAATGCTACTATAATAGATACAATGCGTAAATTTTAGTGGTGCAAAATAATCCGATGGTAGATGGATTAGTGTGAATAATCGTACATTGCAAAATGATTTGGTGCATTGATTTTAACAATGGTAGACCAAAAATTATTTGGTGTGTTGTTGTATAGTGCAAAATGACCAGATGCATTAATATTGGCACCGATGCATTGATATTACCAATGACATAGAGTAAAACAATCCAATGCATTGATTTCAACAATGATACAATACAAAATGCTTTGGTGCATTAATTTTAGCAACGATATAGTGCAAATTATATGATTTAGATAGATATTATGCATCGAATTCAATAACATTGCAAAATGATTAGGTGAGAGGTGCATTGATGTCAATAATAATGCACTATAAAATGATTTGGTACACATATTTCAACTATATAGTGAAAAAATAATTGGATTCATTATTTTTTAATAATATAGTGCAAAATGATTTAGTGCACATTTCAAAACGAACAAGTTGTATCAATTTAAGAAACTATTTGGTGAAGGTATCTACTATCAATATTAGTATACTAAAGATGACGGTGAACTACATTACATATTGAGATCAAACAACATGGAATAAAATGAAAATAGATATACAAGAAACACAATACCAAAAAACATGAGATACTAAATTCAAATAAAGTGAATGCAATTAGAATAGGAATATAATACATAAATAAAATGTCGATAAATATAAAAATATAAAATTTGAATACAATGAATTCCGATAGAATGAACATATTGTTGGATACTTGGTTGTCATTGATGTCAACCCTGGTCAACCCTATAAGAAGCCTCGAAGCAAGTTTGTAAGAATTTAGAAGTAATGGGTGTGTTTGGAGAAGTCTCCAAAGTAGTCATCTTATGACGTAGCTTTAAACATTGTCATCACGAGAAGATTCTTTTAAGAAGTCTACAAGAAACCTAGAGGTTTGGTCATGGATCCCGAAGTTGTTTGATGAAAACAAGGATTAAGGAAAATGAAAATTCATTTAATACCCTCGCAAATGGATATTCCTCATTGTGTTGTTTCCAACGGTAGGTGGTATGTCACGTGGTTCCTCACAGTTGAAGAGTTACTCCCTCATGAAGTTGAAAGCCCTAAAAAATGGTTAAGAATCCCCTAAACAGTTGCAACAAGAAGTCACAAGTCATTAATTAAAGGGTAAAATGATTATAATAGAAAGTACAAGTCAGCCCTAAAGTTAAGGAAATAAGTTACTTAGAAAAAGTATAAATACACTTCAAGGAGCCTCTCATTTGTACAAGAAAGTTTATTGAATATCAATCAAGTGAGAAAGTGATCTTTTGGTGAATTTGACATGGTGATTATAAGGTACCAAAGGAGTATGAAAGGGAAGGTCTCAGAATTTTAGAGGAGAGTGAAGGGTTTCTAAAAAACCCTAATTTAGCTTACCCCCAAGGGTCGGGCTATAGGTATCCCACGAGGCACCCTCGCGGTTTATACTGTACTTGTCCTGCAATGCGTACGCTACTCTTCTTGCGAGGCACTACGGGATGAATGGGTTAGTCCTGCGACGTTGAGACAAATTTTAAAAAGATGCTTGTTCCAGGTTGTTGAAAGTCTAAGAAAGGTATGATGATGCACCAGGTCTAATACAGAGTTACATGTATATTTATATGCATGTTTTGAGGGTTATACATTGGTGATTCTATGATGCATACTTGACTTTGAGACATGTCTTTGGTATATTTTTTAGGCATTAGCACATTCTTGAGGCACATATTTGGTGCATGGTTTGAGGCATATCTTTGGCACATGTATAAGGTGTATTTATTGGTGATATTATGGTACATGGTTTATGGCATATTTTTTAATATTTGGTTGAGGTATATCATGAATGACGGGGTATATGGTTGAGGCACACATTTCGGTATATGGTCTTGGCACATTCTTGAGGTTTATGGTTGGTTGCATATCATTGATGTTTTGGTACATAGTTGAGACACATATCTTAATGATGGTATGATACTTGTTGAGACACTTCTTGGTGATCTTGATACATATTTGGCACATGACTAAAGGCATGTTTTGATTATGTTGGCTAGTTGGTTGAGATATGTTCTCGGTGATATTGGCATATGATCTATGTGAGTGCATTTGGTTTCATTGATGTTGAGTATTAGTGACAGTGACATGTTAATGATGGCATATGTGACAATAACAGGTTGATGTGACAATGATAGTGACAGGTTGATGTGACAGTGACAATGACAGTTTGATGTATCATTGATAGTGGTAGTGACGGTATCAATGGTAGTGACAGATTAAGTATACACTTATATTTTAGGGTGGCGGGACGGGGCAAGGAAACAAAGTTGTAGCCTCCTTCTGGTTGGAGCCGAAGAACCCAAGGAGTTGGAGCTTCCTTCAGGTTGGAGCTTGTAAATCAGGGGGTCATAGCCTCCTTTCGGTTGGAGCTAGAGAACACAGGGAGTCATAGATTCCTTCAAGTTGGAGCCTGTAAATTAGGGGGTTGGAGCCTCCTTCTAGTTGTAGCTGGAGAATTCAAGGATTTGTAGCTTCCTTCAAGTTGGAGGCTGTAAATAGCGGGTTGGATCCTCCTTCCAGATGGTGCTAGAGAATTTGGGATTTGTTGCTTCCTATGAATGTAATCTTTGATATATAAGAAAGTATTCCATGATTTTCTCCCATTTTGGTTTCCACGTAAAACCCTGGTGTACTTTGTATATATGGTTATGATGTGATGCATTTTTTATGATTACATTTTTATGATATATATTGAATGCAATGATTATTGATAAACTTGATGATTACATGTTCTGAGTAAAAGTGGTAAAAATTGCTCAATATTGGTTCACCCCCCCTCTTAGTATTCCAACAATTGGTATCAGAATGGGTCCTTCGGAAAACATTCTAATCACTGGAAGGAAGATCATGGAGTACACTAAGATTGGAATACCACAATTTGATGGACAAAACTATGCCTTCTGGAGCATAAGGATGAAAACCTATGTACAAGCATAGGGATTTGATGTCGGGAAAGAAGTAATATATGGATACACAACACCTACCACTCCTCCAACAGATAAAGATAGAAAGAAACTCAGTGAAAACAATTTGAGGGATAAAAATTATATTTTGAATGGCCTAGTTGATACAGTTTATGTCAAAGTTATGCATTGTGACTATGCAAAGGATATTTGGGACAAAATTCAAAATACTTACGGAGGAGATGCCAAACTCAAAGGAGCCAAACTTCAAACTTACAGAGGTCAATTTTAACAACTGAAGATGAAGGAAGATGAAGACATTGCAACTTACTTTTTGCGAGTTGATGAAATAATGAATGTTATTAAAGGTTTGGGAGAAGAAATTAAAGAACCAGTCATTGTTCAAAAGGTACTAAGGTCTCTACCAATGAGATTTCATCCCTTGAAGAAAGAGAATATCTTGCTACGTTGAGAATGAATGAGTTACATGGAATCATTATAGCCTATGAAATGAGAACGGAGCAGGATAATCCATACAAAAAGGAAGCATATTTCAAGGCATCCAAGAAGACAAAGAAGAAGAATAAAAATGCAAAGTCAAACCACAGTTGCAACGATGATTTAGAGGTATGTGAAGAAATGTCCAACTTTATAAGGAAATTGAAGAGAGGAACTGACAAGTACAAAGGTATGCTTCCCTTAAAATGTTTTAACTATGGTAAAATTGGTCATTTTTCTACTCAATGTCCTTATCCTAAGAATTCAGATAGTGATGAAGAAGAAGGTCCCAAGAAAGAAAATAAATATCAAAAGGGAAACAAGAAAGGTGAGAAAAGGAAAGTATTCAAGAAATACCTCTACTCAAGAGAAGACAGTTCCTCATCTGATTAAGATGATGATAGTGACAATGACTCAAACAATGTACTCTTTATGGCATTTGAAAATGATGAAGAAGATTATGAAGAAGAAGGTGAAGTGTATATTGAAGCAGAATTAATTAGTGCTCTAAGTGAGATTAAAATAGAAAGGAAGAAAAACAAGTCACTCAAAGAAGAATTGATCAAACTAAAGGAGAGTTTTCAAAATCCCAAATAATTTGGTCATTTAAAAACCAAGGTAAAATAAGAAGAAAAGAGAGAAAATATTTTGACAATCTATCTTAAGGAAATATATGAAAATTTAAACAATATTGAAGCAAAATTCATCCTACAAGAAATAAGACTTGAGGAAGAAATAATCTCCTTGAAAATCCAACTTGAAAAAGGAAAAAGAATGGAAGAAGTAATGCCGATCCAGATGATAAAGAAATAAAAAGAGTGTGAGAAGCTTGAAGAAGAAGTTGTGTCATTGAGAGTTGAAGTCAACAAGCTCAGCAAGAAATTGAAAAGTTCTCAAGTGTTAGAAGACATTCTCAACAGTCAAAGTCCATGCAGTGACAAGTCTAGACTAGGATATAAGAAAATTCATTTTGAGAAAGGTTCAAGCTCCATGATTAAAGAAACATAAAAAAAGAGTTACATAGAAGATATCAAAAGTCCTAAGCCTTCAAAGAATAATACTCAGGTAATGGAAGAAGATCAATGAATCAGAAGAACACAATATCATCACGGGAATAAATAAAGAAGAAGCATATTTCCAAGAAGTCCTCATACCTTCAAAAGATTTATCCATAAAGAAGGAAACAACATAAGAGAAGATTGTGATCAACTAAGGCGTGAATTTAGAAGGACTACATCACAAAGAGGGTCATTTGGTTCCAGGTATCAAAGTTTCTTTTTGGATCATTGTTTTTCATGTAACAACTTTAGACATAAAGCTATAGATTACAGAGCTTGTGGAAGAAATGGTCAAGCAAGAAATGTTTATGTGGCCCCATACAATATTTAATGTTATAAATGCCACAACTATGGACACATAGCCCGTGATTGTACAAGCATGATAGATAATTCCATGAAATAAAACATTAATATCATATGCAAGAAGGTTTGGAAAAGAAAGAAAGAATATGTGAATAAAGAACAAGTAATTGAGGAACATGTGAATGAAGAACTCCTAGGAATCATAATCTCAAGATTTTTAGTAGTGCAAGAACATGATGAATCTATAGAGAAAGATGAAGATGTCAGATTTCAGGATAAAGAAGAAGATGATGAATCCAAAGGCGAAGAGGAAGATTAATCCACATTAGAGAGGCTTCCTCCACCTTTTTGAGCCATATGGCTTGGAGACTCCCAATATATATGAATATTGAAGAAGGGGAATCTAAGAAGCAACTCTACAGATAAGAGAACTATCTTTTGAGCATTCTGAAGTGTTTACAGATTTTGTAAAGGTAGATTCAGAATGATTTAAGGTAGTGATGCATGATTGTATTCCACACATGTATTTAGGCAGGGATATATTTAGTATAGATTGTACCAAACATATAGATTTATATTTGCAGATTGTGAAGACAACTTGATTAGCAGGAATATGCAGTTGAAGAAATCCTTAGAAGAGTAAAGTGACAGATGGGTCAACAATGTGCATAGTTGAGTACCAAAATCATGGATAGTTTTATGACATATGGACAGAGATGGATTCATGAGATATTTGGTGGGTCTAGACAAATATATGATAGTGGATTTAGAAGTGGAATCAGTTAGGCACAATAGAATAGGAGAAGATAAACTGTCAGTATAAGTTATATCGTCAGAGGGAAATTGTTGAATATGATCATTGATTTATGAGAAGTAAACATAACAAGCCATAAATATTTGAAGCCAAGTAACTTTGAATTATTTTTATATATGTCAGTGAATTACAAGAGGAAGCACCAATGGACAAGAAGCAGTAGAAGAGAGGAAAGGAAACAAGTACAAGAAGCCCCACATTGATCTACACAACATCTTGCAGAGAAGTCAAGGGGAGAGAAATAGTTAATACAAAGAGATCAGAAAAGAATGATCAGAAGCATGAAGATAGGGGGAGACATATTGGTAGGGGGAGTTACCCTTTTCCCACGATGTCAAAGGGGGATAAAGAGAAATATCAAAAGCATGAAGACATGGGGAGTAGCCCCAAGGGGAGATACCCTTTTTCATGATGTCAAAGGGGGAGAGAAACATAAGAAGATAGAAATGAGAAGCAATGATCACAGGGGGAGTATGAATGTTGCCATAAATTCCAAAGGGGGAGATTGTTGGATAGTTAGTTTTCAATGTCAACCCTAGTCAACCCTAGAAGAATCCTTGAAGCAAGTTTGGAAGAATCTATAAGTAATGGGTGTATTTGGAAAAGTATTGAAAGTGTTGCCCTTATGGCGTAGCTTTAAGCATGGCCCTTATGGGAAGACGTTTTGAAGAAGTCTGCAAGAAACCCAGAGGTGTGGTCATGGAGCCTGAAGTTGTTTGAGGAAAAAGAGGATGAACAACAGTGAAAATGCCTGCAACACCCTCATAAATGGATATTCCTCTTCATGTCATTTCTAACAATAGGTGGTATGTCACGTGTTTCCTCACGATTGAAGAGATACATATTCATGAAGTTTAAAGCCTCAAAGAATGGTTAAGAATCCCCTAAATGGTTGCAACAAGAAGTTACAAGTCATTAATTAGAGGGTAAAACGGTTATAATAGAAAGTACAGGTCGTCCCTAGAGTTAAGGAAAGAATTTACTTAGAAAAAGTATAAATACACTTCAAGGATCCTCTCATTTGTACAATAAATTTTATTGAATATCAATCAAGTGAGAAAGTGATCTATTGGTGGATCCGACACGGTGAATCTAAGGTAGTGAAGGAGTGCAAAGGTGAAGGTCTCAGAATTTCATAGGATATGGAAGAGTTTATGAAAAACCCTAATTTAGATGATCCCCGTGGGTCAGGCTACAGGTGTCCCGTGAGGCACCCCCGCAGGTTGTACGATATTTGTCCCGCTAGACATTGCATGATGAATCGGTTAGTCTCATGATGCTAAGACAAATTTGAGAAATATGCTTGTTACAGGTTTCAAAATGTCTGAACAAGGTATAACGATGCACTAGGTCTGATACATAGTTACATGTATGTTTGTATGCATGTTTTGAGGGTTATACATTGGTGATGTTATGATGCATGATTGAGGCATGTCTTTAGTATTGTTGAGGCAATGGAACATGCTTGAGGCACATATTTGGTGCATGGTTTCGAGCATATCTTTGGCACGTCTATGAGGTACATTTCTCGATGATGTTATGGTACATGGTTTATGACATATCTTTTTTTATTTGGTTGAGGCATATCATGAATGATATGGTATATGGTTGAGGCACACATTTTGTTATATGTTCTTGGAACATGCTTGAGGTTTATGGTTGGTTGCATATCATTGATGTTTTGGTACATAGTTGAGACAAATTTCTTGACGATGGTATGATACTTGTTGAGGCACTTCTTGGTGATATTGATACATATTTGGCACATGACTAAATGCATGTTTGGTCATGTTGGGCATCTGGTTGAGAGATGTTCTTGGTGATATTGGCATATGATCTATGTAAGTGAATCTTGTTTCGTTGATGTTGAGTATTAGTGGCAGTGATAGGTTGATGATGGTATATGTGACAATGACAGTGGCAGGTTGATGTGACAATGATAATGACAGGTTGATGTGAGAGTGATAGGTTGGTTATCAGTGGCAGTGGAAGTGACAGTATCAGTGGTAGTGATAGGTTGAGTCTACACTTGTATTTCAGGGTGGCAGGATGGGGTAAGGAAAGTGGGTTGTATCCTCCTTTTGGTTGGAGCCGAAGAACACAGGGATTTGGAGCTTCATTCAGGTTGGAGCCTGTAAATAAAGGGGTCGTAGCCTCCTTTCAGTTGGAGCTAGAGAACACGGGAATTTGTAGCTTCCTTTAGGTTGGAGACTCCTTCTAGTTGTAGCTGGAGAATTCAGGGAGTTGTAAGTTCCTTCAGGTTGGAGCCAGTAAATAGGGGGTTGGATCCTCCTTCCAATTGGTGCTAGAGAATTTGGAAGTTGGTGCTTCCTATGAATGCAACTCCCATTTGGGTTTCCACAAAAAATCTCGGTGTAATGTGTATCTGTGGTTATGATGTGATGCATTGTTTATGATTATATGTTTATGATATATATTGAATGCAATCATAAGCGAATGTAATTATTGATAAACTTGATGATTACATGTTCTGATTAAAAGTGGTAAAAATTTCTCAATACTGATTCACCCCCCCTCTCAGTATTCCAACACATATAGTTTTAGAGGAGAATATATAATGAACAAACAATATCAAAGGAAATTATTTATTGAGAGATATTATAAAACTTTCTTTTAATTTCCCAATTAGTTGCATGATACTCCAACTAACATAGATCCATCTTTAGCTATAAATATATCATGCACTAGGAGGGATAAAACACATCAAGGTACAAACATTTCCTCAAGTTTTTGCACTCTAAAAAAGGTTTGTGCCTCGATGCGAGACTTAATCCCTCTTGGCACATAATAAATCTAGAGTTAGAGATGGATCTATGTCGGTTGCAATGGCATGCAACTACTTAGAAAATTAAAATTGAGTTTAATAATATATCCCATTATATAATTCCCTTTGGTAACGTGTGTTCAATACATATTTTCCTTTAACAATATATGCTCAATCTATTTACATTATATATATAACATAAACTAGGAGATATTGAAGAGATTGTCGAAAATTGGCAATGGAGAGTACAAACTCGGTCACAACTGAGCATCCTAGTAAAAAAATATATTTCATCCTATCTAATCCATCCTCTAGATCCAAAGGGCTCTCAACATAGATTACAAAAAACTTATATTTATAGTTGTAGTACTTACAAAATACTCCCATGAGTTTTACAATTCTGAAATACATTTCCTAAATACCCTTTTCTTTACATCTATAAGAACTCTGAGCTTCCTTCTCTGCAATTTTGTCTTTTTCATCTTATTTTTCACTGAGACTATCCTTTTTTTCCCCTTATTCCTCAAATGAACTGGAGTTACCATGAGATCCTTTTTTACCTGTAAAATCCATCTACCCAAACAGAGCCACATCTTCCTCCAGATATAATTTTGTTTCAATTTGTTCGAATGTGATCTTCCTTCTCTCATTATTCTTATCATGGTTTTTGGCTATATAGGCCTCTAATATCTCTCTAACCTTTTCCACCTCTGTAACTATTCTCCTCAACTCTTGTTTTCCCTCTTTTGGAACCATAATCCTTCGCTTGTTGACCCAACCCTTAGCCTCAGGAATACTATTATCCTTTTCCAATTGCAAGAACCAACTCTCATCTCTTCTATCATTAATATTCATCCTATTCATACTGCCACAATTTCGATTTAGCTCTTGGGAATGAGTTTGAACACAAACATCTCTCAATACAGGGTCTTCATCCTAAACAAAGCTGAGGGTAGACCCAATACATAGAAAATGAAAACCTTCATGTTGAATGCATTACCTCGAAATATAAAGACCTCTAACATGCATTTTGTCCTTGTGCAAATATTATCTCACTTAGCACAATATATATCATTTGAGGCTCATTCTCGCAATAGATCACATCATATCCACCCTTCTCTTTATTACAATTTCCAAAGCTTGAATGAGAGAAAATATTTCATTGATATCTTTTGAAGTCATTTCAACTCCTATGGTAGCGTCTCCCATTGAACCTCATTATTGATAACCAAAGTTTCAAACTCTTGTTTTATTGCTTGATTCACTACTTGGTCAACTCTCATCATTTTCTCTTAAGATATGGTAATAATTCAGTTATAATAATTTAGAAGATAGTTGATGAATTCAACATAGAACTGAGGCCAACCTTGCATCTATCAAAAGTGAGCCTTTAATCAAGTGGCTTATAAGGAGAAGTGAGTCTCTGCAAACAAATATATTATTATGTACTCTATTTTCCTAGGTTATATTAAGTCCTTGATAAATTCCATAACCCTCTTCCATATTGTTAGACAACAAACCTAATCCCCATGAATACATTACATGAATTGTTCATCCTGCTTCCCCACTGAGCCTACCACCCCTGGATTTCGCTTTGAGGCTCCATCAAAGAGAGAGTAGAGACCATATATTCTAATCTCTAGCTAAGGAAACCCATTTTCTTCATACACAATTTCCATCCTAACTTCTTAAGGGTGACTTTTTCTTCATTATGGGAAGGTTTTCCTTCAAGTTTGAACTGGGCCAACCATTCATTTTTTGATCTTTCCAATTGGTGCCAGGGTGGGAGTTCATATTATCTAAAATTAAAATTCCCATGTAGGAGGGATATCGCTCTATTGACTACAACTTTCAGGTCCACTCTTTCCACTATGAGGAGAACACCTTCTTGTGTAGGTTTTATGGAACCTCCCTGAAAAATATATCCCTTCTCTATTTATAGTAGAGGTTGTAAGTGGAGGCAGGAAACCTGAGGTTTTTGTGGAGGTTTTTTTTATCGGTGCACCTTTAAGGTATATTAGCATCGGTATGCACATAAAAAATAAAGAATTAGTGCTTCAATGTTTAAAATAATCATCATATTTTATAATAAAAATACCAAGCATTGATAAAAGTGCATCAGTGTCATTGACCATTACACACCAGTGTGCATCATCGTTATCAAGCGCACCATGATAAGGTAAATAAAAAAGGTTTCCAAAGTGATTTTCATTGTTACACTTCATTCTGTGCTTCCAAACTCTCAAGAAACATCGGTTCCCACCCTCCTTCTAAAGATGACCTATTTTCAGTGCTCTATGGCAACTTGGATAGCTCCATTGGTAGATTCCACACATTTCCAAATTTTGGAAATTACCATGAATTTTCATTTCCTCTCAATGTTAAAATCATGCCTCCTCAAGACATAAGAGGCCACATAAATTGTTTATTACATTCCTAGTTGCATTCTCATCCAATTAAAATTTGAATTTAGCTTGAAATTTGGCATTTTTTTCAAAAACAACTTCCAATTATGCACGATGTGCCTAAATGCTTTGAATCACCTCGAAGCGATGTGTCCTATGTTAAATTCATAGTAAGAACCACCTCCAATCCATATAATCTAAACATATGTGCCAATGTTGTTCAAGGAAGAGCACCACATTAAAATTTAAAAACAAAGTGATGTGTCCTTTGGAAAGCCTCACAACCGGTGCATAATTGGTTTATCTTCGCACTGGGACATCCCACTTAATTAATTTCACCGCTAACTTTACGATATATAAAATTTAACATTACAGTGCAACCATTTCAACCAAATGTACCGGTTTTTTTTACATAACCGCACTAGGACAAGTATTAACCAACTTGACATAGTGGGACATCTCATTGGACACCATGGGCCTGATGCTCTATTCTTCACAACACATCGATGAACAAAACATTGGTGCTCCAATATCACAGTATCACTAGTGCATTAATAGTGACAAATCAAACCACTTTAGTTTCTATAAATCAATTTAACCTAGCAATGCCCACAGGTCCAACAAATGCACTGGTGATGTAAATAGCACGATACTGGGCCAAATTTTTCATAAACCACCAATGCGGTGTGTCTTATTCAATGCGTCGTTAAAATACGTGGTGGTGTGACAATAATCATGGAGCACTGGTGTGTGAACACTAACAATACGCATCGTGATAGGTTTTAAAAATAAGCATAGTGATGTGTGTTCTATAAGGCCTCATTTCCAGTGACTTAGTAAGACAATGCACTGTTAAACAACATGTTGGTGCTCTATTAAAATTGGCACACATGTAATTTTAGTTTAACAAATTAAACTAGTAATTTTACACATCACAAGTGCACTGGTACATTCATATTAACACATCACACTCCTTAAGTTGCAATGAAACAATTTAACCTAGTGGTGCCTTTAGGTAGAAAAAAGGCACCGTTGTTGTAAAGAGCACAGTATCGGGCTGATTGTTTCACAATTTAATGGTGTGGTTCATTTTATAGGACACACCGCTAAAAATGCATGGTGGTGTGACAAGAAACATGGTGCACCAGTGCGTGTTAGTAACAACACCGCATGACAATGTTGTTTTTATGATACAGAGCATCAGAGGCGAGGTGTAGGATTTGTTTTAGGCACACCGATTACTTTTTTAGTATGTAGGTGTGTAGGATTTTATTTAGTACACTGATTACTTTTTTAGATATTTTAATATATATATATATATATATATATATATATTGAATTATAAGGATATTGACACACACACACATATATATGTGTGTGTGTGTATGTGTGTGTGTGTGTGTGTGTGTGCTTTATAATTTCAATTTATTTTATATATATATACAAGTTATTTATATGTGTATGTGCTTTATAATTTCAATTTCACATGAGACACATGCCCTTTTGATGGATTTTGTCCACCTAAATTTTTATGAGGAGGGTACATCCCTCAGGGGGAACTCTTCGTTGTTACAACAATTGATCCATCATTGGGATCATGGGATACAAGGGTTCAGGGTTGGTCCTAATATGTCGTATCATCCCACAAATGAGGATGTTATTTCATCACTGGGTTGTCTAGGAGGGGGGAGTATTTTCCCCAATTACCAAAGCTACCACATGTTGTAGGAGATACCTATTTGACATATGTGTAGATATATGTCCATTCGGACATTCATTCCTCTTTGGATTTCCAGGTTCCTAGTGGTCAGTTGTGAATACGTTCACTTTATAAAGAGGAGGTTAGGTGCTCGTGTCTTCTTATCTCATCACTGTCACACTATATATCTGATGAGCATTGCATTAGTTGTTCTTCGTTGTATTATGTAGATATTTTAGTGTAGAGGCCCCAATTCATTAGGTGGTTGGAGATTTTTTTGAGACAGATTTGTTTTGCATTAGATCATTGTCGAGTCATTTTACATGGGATGAGATTCTTCCCATTCACATTAGAGTTATTTACACTGTTTTTTGAGAGGGTCCATGCCACTCACCCAACAACACCTTGTTTTCCTACTAGGCCTAAGCTTGATGCATGTATGCGCATGTTGGGGTAGTTGTTTCCCAAGAAGGGCTAGCTCGAGTTTCCCATTACTCTGGTCGATAGCGATGTATGTGATTTATTGGCTAACAAGGACAATCTCTACCTCGATATTGTACAATATCCATACGTGGGGATGGATTGGAGAGGATGTCCAAACATCTGATTTACAATAGTCGAGAGACCATATGAGAGAGGTAATATTATCGTTATGTTTTGATAAATCTAGTTGCATATTTTTGTCTTATCTAATTCACATGTAATTTATTGTAACATTTTGTTTCAATTGTCTTATTATTATTATCTAATATTTTGTATATATTGGCACATATGTTGGGGATGAGCCTCTCCAACAAGATGAGGTGATGGAGGAGGAAAAGGACCAACTTCCAGTACAAAGATCCCACATGCCATGTAGGCCAGATCAGAGAGTCCACATAGAGGTGGAAAATCATCTATGTGGTGTCATGACTAGTCATAGAGTTGTACCCACACTTATTAGAGACATATTATGAGTACAATATCTCTCTACAATATGGAGGATTCTTCCTCGTGAAATGATGTTGTTGATGCATCATATTTTCAGTGTTGTCAACCTCTTTGGGACGTTTAGGGGTCCTGCTCGTGATCCTACTTTATCTAGATCATCAAAAAACCCATCCACATCCTCTACTCCACCACATGGTTCTCCTCCTCCTCCTACTTCTCCTCCACATGAGTTAGCTACATGATCCATCGATTCTCTTGCTTCCCCTCCACATGTGTTTGAACATGCATCTATGTCCAATCCTCCTATTCGGTATGTGTTACATTCTTTGCATGCTTAGAATTAGTGTCTACGTTGTGTCAAGTGTGCAGGGGGGTAAGAGGGGGGAAAGTGCCCCCCTTTCCTAGGGGGTCGTAGGAGGGAGGGAGCCCCCGGAAAAAAAATAGCGGTTTTTGCATCCATTTTGGGCAGTTTTTCAAAACATGGTTTTTCACCAATGGTTTTCTATTTTCGGTTAAGGAATTAGGGTTGTTGACTAATCCAGGTTATTGGATTAGGGTTTTGGATGCTACAACATCCTATATGAATATTGTATTGTAAACAATGTATGATGATAATGAATATAGAATATGTTGGTTTTCCCGGTTTGGGTTTCCAGGGGAAAAATTTCTATGTAATGTGTGTATTTGTCATTGGATATTTTTTTGTTCTTTTATTGAAAATATGTTTGCAGTAAATACTTGTACAAGGTTAAATTCTACACCTCCTCCTCCTGTTTCTATTGATTCTCCTCCACATGCGTCAACATATTCCACTGATCATCCTCCTCCTCCTTCACTTATGTCACCATCCATTGATCCTTGTCCTTCTCTTCCACATGTGTCTCCATCTATTGATCCTCCTCCTCCTCCTCCTCATCCTCATGCTTCACCTCCACATGTGTCTAAACCTACATGCATGTTTGATCCTCCTCCTCTTACTTCTCCTCCACATGCATCACCATATTCCATTGATCCTCCTCATCCTCCTCCACTTGTGTCACTGTCCACCGATCATTTTCCTTCTTTTCCACATGTGTCACCATTCACCGATCCTCCTCCTCCTCCTCCTCCCCCCCCCACACGTGTCACAATATTTTGATACTTTGGGCACTATGTTCACATCAAGTACTACTGCACTTGTCGATGATCTTGATAGAGAGACATTTGATAGTGTAATTTTATTGACATTTATTTTTGACATAGTTGGTATTGATGGAGGCTTGACATAGCAGAGACATTGATGCATATGGATATGGTGTGTTGATGTTAGTGCTACCATCGAACAGGTACTTCCACAAGGACATGTGTATAGAATGTAGAAGTCGTCGAAAGCCTAGCGTGAGTTTACTTTAGTTAAAATGAATTAATTAAAGTAAAAGTGTTTTTATTATTGAATTGAACTATTTAAGGAACATGTTAAAAGTACTTAGCATGCAACATGTAATCTAAATCTTGATTGGGTGTGAGAAGTAATCTCAACCATGGATCACTTTAGAGATTAGATTTAGATTGTACCTCATGATTATAAAAGCAAGGCTAGGGAGAAGGAGAAGAAACTTGTGTGAGATACAATTGTGAGAGATTTGTGTTGAAGGGGGTTGATACAATCGAGACTTTCATGAGAGACCAAGGTTGAGGATAGAAAAGAAGGAATTTTGCTAGTGTGAGGAGTATAGGAGAAAAGAAGGACTTTTTCTTACACTAGAATAAAGAGATCTCACAGGTTGGGTGAAGATATTTCATTCAAGTATTGGTGAAGAGAGGGTTGGATCACAAAGGACGATGATTCAAGATATTATATAGGTGGAGAAGGACTTCCATCTATAGGTCATACAAGTCAAGGAGAAGAGAGAGCAGAGGCAGTCGCAGGTGGGTTTCAAAGGATAGAATCCAAAGGAAAGGGGTGCACGGTAAAAAAGTTTTCGTATGGGTTTTATGTACATGTATGTGAGTCTCATTGGAGACAGTTGTGTCATACGTGGTTTTGCTAAAGGACAGTTGTATAAACCTCGATAAACATGATGGTACAAGGTCTTACAACAACATAGGCATTGTCAGGTTTATCTGCAGTATATATTCTCTTAGTGGGCCATTTTTTGTGTTACGAGAGCCCTTATTTGACCTTAATAAAAGCATATTGGAATTGGTTATGCCTCCTGGATTTTTCCAAGGATAGTTTACCGGAAAATATTGGTGTCTTGTGTGTGATATTTTGGTTTCCTAGTTTATTTCTCCACTGTATGTTTATTTGATTACTCGGTTGTGCTTTTAGTAGATAAAGTGATTTTATTTTGAGATAATTGTCAGGTGTTGAGTAGAGGATGAATATCAACGTGGTATTAGAATATAAAAAGGGTTGTTAGAGATTAAATCAACATGGTTAGACCTAGCTAGTAGTGGTATCGATTGACTTGTATATTGATTATTTTATATTTTACTTGAGTTGTATATATGACATGTTTAATGCATATTTTGTTGAGATATATGTTTGACATGTATATTCATATGTATATTTCTTATATATATTATGGTTTTCATATAATGTTTTGGTTGTTGTTTACAAGACAAAGTTATAATATAATTGTTTACTAAATCACAATTATTATATTTTTATTAATATTTAATTTTTCCAAAGATTATATTAATTTATATTATCCAACTATTATAATATACAGAATTTATTCAACTCAATTTAAAATACTAAATATAGAGAATAATATTACATTTTGATCTATACATTTTTTATGAAATGGTTTCATGATTTTTTACTCTAATACTAACTTAATGAATCTTCTATGAAAAAGGAATATCACCAAACATTTTATAATTAGTACTTTAATAATTAGTAAATTTGACAAAGGTTTTTATACTTTTAGATATGTATGGATCATTAAATTTTCCCTTAATTATGACTAGGCTCTAGAAACAGACTCTTTTAGAATTTCCATATCCTTCCTATATTGACACTTATTTTAAGGAGAATGTAGAAAGAATGATTAATATAAGTTTATATGATTATAAAACTAAAAAATGGAGTAGAATATGTAAAGGCCATGATAGTTGCACTAATTAAGGTTGGAAATGCCATCAAAGTTCGTAATGTCAACACCACAAGTGTGATTCCAAAACTCATAGATATTCCACAAAGTTATTTTTTCGGAATCGTCCTTATAAGTTCCATCAAAGTAAGTATATATTTATTTGAATTTTGATTTTTTTCAAACAAAAAAAATTGAGGTTTTATTTTTTAATATCTTTATTTTTTTGTTAAATAAAATATAATTTAAAGTAAATATTTACTACTATCTGTCACCAACTTTGTGATATCTCAATTAATTCTTAGTAATATAAATGTTAACATAAACATATGTTAGTACAATAAAACATAAATTTGTTATAATAAACAATAAATATGACAATAAAAATGTATCAAAACCACATCTTATGATTGTACTATTTAATGCATTTTCAATATGGTGATTGTAAATGGTTTTTAACTTTTCATATCCAACATAATTATAAAATGAAGAAAAATATATATAATTGGCCATTAAAGTTATCCATAATAAAATGACACATCCACAATATAAATGCCGAAACAAAACATTTACAAATCAATCTTCATTTCCATCACCCTGATTATCTTCCTCGCTTGAGATTGTAACATTGTTTTTCTCAAAAAGATGTTTAGATATTGAATTATGTCTCAGTACGAACCACCAATCCCCATCCAACACATCTAGGTAAAAAACACTTGGTTGAAATTTTTTGGGAAAACAAAAGGCTCATTAGTTTCAAACCACCTTTTCTTAGAGTTAATACATAATAGTCCACTAACATTATCTTTGCATTTCTCTTATCAAAGGTATCCCACAACTTTCAACAAAAAAATAATGCATTGAAACAATGAGAATTCCACTTGCATGATCTCTGGTATCTTTCCAATGTAACTTAAATTCCCCTCTATTAGGTTTTGATCACGGTGACTAGCATGACTAGATTGGTTGAACTCAACCTCCACTCCAAAATCTTGTGTGATGTGTCCATCATCAACATATTCAGTGCAAAAATGATGTGCATATTCCCACATAGAAGGGAACAAATGCACCTATAAAAATGTGAACAAAGGACGGTGTCATATGTATAATAACCCAAGCATTTATAAAAACATAATACATTTTACAATTCGAATGTTCATTATTATAAATAGAATGTGGTACTCAGAGAGGTTATTACAAAGTTGTTGCACCCGATCCTTATGTTAAGTGCACCCAGATATTCTCCACGTGGGTTTCAAATTGACACTGCATATTTCACTTCTATTTGGTCAGTCACCTAACTGTTGGGACATATTTTTGGCATATTCTCTTTTAAATGATTAGGATAAGGAATTCTTCTACCATTCAACCGTCTAAATGATTTCTTGTCATTGTCCCATTTCCTTCTTTTCTCTTCATACAACGTGACCCATGGTTGTAAAGAACAAATTTATTGATGACATCCATTTCTAAATTCGTTGACGTATACACAAAATTAAAACAAATAGCATGAGATCAAATATATATTATCAACTTAAAGAACAAATGTATTGATGGCATCAATTTCTAAATTCATTGATCTAAAAAAGAATTCAAAACGAATATCATGAGATCAAATATATATTATCAAGTTCAATGTAAACAATTTCCATGTACTAAATTGAAAAAATATAAGTGACTTACTCTTTATCAAGCACCTTTTTCTATTCGTTTTGAGCATATCCCCTTCCCTTTTGTCCTCATATTGATGGTTGTCCTAGATGATTGCCCCTGATGTGTCATCAATTTTATTCATGTACGTCTCACTAGAATAATAAAATTACTTGTATACTATGTAGCCCTCTGCCATAGATCCCTCTGGTTTTTCCCTTTGTCGAACAAACCCCTTCAATTTTTTCATGTACCTCTCTAACAAGAACATCCAATGACAGGATACTGTTGGCATATTTACAGGCAGGTGTGCTTGTCATTGATGGAAAGATCAGAGTATGCAACAATGGCAAAATAGGGACAATGTAAGCTCAGGAGGATTAGCGCAGAGTCACATGCAGTGCATAGGTGTGCACTAGGGACGAGGTTAACTCATTTCCAAAGCTCAAGAGAGATAGCATACTTAGGATCTTAGATGCATCAAAGGTTGAGGCCTTTGACACTTAGAAATTATTCCAAGTTAGGAGGATGTGTAAGCCCGAGAGGAGAAGCGACAATGATCTTTGGATCCCATTGAGAATTCTTGATTTACGTCAGATCTGAGCCCAAGGTCCAACTGACGTTGGATCTAGGAGAACCTGCATGTTCTTTAAAGAGCAAGGTGAAGCGGGGTTACGAAATCTCGAAGGCAGGAGGACAGTTTCGGATACCGGGAGTTGGAAGAGTCGAGACTCTTCATCATCAGGAGTCTCGAAATAGCGAAATGGGAAACACCAAAATCCCAAAAGGAGGAGGACAGTTTCGGATACCAGGAGTTGGAAGAGTCGAGACTTTTCATCATCAGGAGTCCCAGAATCGTGAAATGCGAAACCCCGAAACCCCGAAACAGGCACATCAACCGGAGTTTCGGATACCGGGAGTTGGAGGAGTCAAGATTCGAGACTCTTCATCATAGTAGTCCCGAAGTCGCAAAATGTGAAACGCCGAAACACCTTTTTGTGTAGATTTTGGATACCAAGAGATGGAGCGTCAAAACACTTCATCACAAGGAATGTCGGAATGTTGAAATGCCGAAATGCGAAAAACACCTTTTGGTGTTGGTTCCGGATACTGGGAGTTGGAGTGTCGAAACACTTTGCAACAAGAATGACGAAATGACGAAACGTCGAAATGTGTTTTCGAATAACGATATGGTCACCGCCGGTGGTCACATCATCGAAGAGCTGTAGATAAGAGCTTGAAGAGACAAGCTCCATTTCGGAGTTTGGGACATGGAGAGTCGAGATGACTCATCACAGAATCCCCGAAATGCGAAATGTGAAATACATGTTTAGAATTGGCCCTTGGCCATAACCCATGGTCACACCGACGAAGGCTCAAGGGAGGAGGTAGCACGAATCTAATCTCCATTTAGGAGATCGCGACTTGGAGAGTCGATATGCCTCACCACAGGGATGTCGAAACGTCGAAAGGTCGAATTGCAAAATGGCAAAATAAGCGCGAGACCCATCATTTATGATCCAACGGTGTAGGTTATTCAGGAATATGATCGAAGGGCTACTGTTGCTCTTCATACTTAATCGATTAGTGGCGATTCAGTTGCTGAAGCGGTCTTTGGAGGCTCATAGTGTAACTACTAGAAACCACTGATGGTTTTTTCCAGAGGACTCGAAGAGACTTCTGTGTGATTGCCAGAGGAGCTGAAGAGTCTCAAGGAATTTGTCAGTGGAATGAAGACTATTTGTAGTGGAAATTGATAGATGGATGAGCATTGAAGCCTATAACTGCAACAGAGAGGATGAGCTCGACTATGACAGAGAAGAAAAAGATTCTTGACTTTTAGAGAGGCTAAGGAATCTCAGCATAACACCCAGTGATGATGGACACATGGGTTTAACAGCCAGAGAAGCTGAAGATTTACAATGATGATCAGGTAGAGCACTCAACCTGAAGAGCATGCAGAAGCATTGCACACAGGGGATGAACAAGGTGCACAGAGACTATAATAAGGCAGAAGAAATAAGAGATGGGGGTTGTTGTTGAGAGGGATTCAGGAATGTAGAAGGAGGAGTGTGCAGCAGCTGAAATACAGAGAAGAGGAATGGTGCATTGAATGGACATGGCGCACAGAGCATAAAAGGCAGAAGCATAGAAAGCGCAAGGCATGTGTGCAGCAAGGCAGTGAGACACTAAAGGACGGTTGAGGTGATCTTGTAGAAAAAAACAGAAGATCAAAAATCGCAAGAAGATGCAGACAGAGAGAAATTGATACAGGAGAGTAGAGAAGCATAGCAGAACAGTGATAAGCCTAGTAAGCCAATGATAAATATTGTATCACTGTGTAAATTTATCTATAGCAAAACTTTATATTTCAGGGTGGAAGGGAGGTGTTAGGGAGGATTGTTTTCCTCAGAGTTTCAAGTGGGTGCTTGAACACAGGGAGTTGTAGCTTCCATCTGGTTGCAGCCAGAGAAACCAGGGTGGTAGGGTGGTGCAAGGGAAAACTGTTGTTCTATGTTATACAAGTTGGTGCCTGTGTGACTGGAAGTTGGTGCTTCCATCCAGTTGGTGTTGGAACACTTAGGGAGTTGGTTCTTCCTTCTAGTGGGTGCTAGAGAAACTAGGGAGTTGGTGCTTCCTTCTAGTAGGTGCTAGATAAAACAAAGAGTTGGTGCTCTCATCAAGTTGCGGCTTGAAAAACAGAGGTTGTAGCCTCATTATGAGTTGGTGCTCATCATTATGATAATGTACAGAATGTAAAGATTACTTATCATATAAATAAGAATAGTTTTTTACCCTTTATGAGTTTCCTCGGGAAATATCTGTCTCTGTATATTTCATATGTGTGAATGATGTTGAATGTTTTATTGCTTACTTCCCTGCATTATTGTGATTTTCATTCAATTCTCTACAAAGAGTTTAAAATAAGCATAATTGTTTAAGCTCGGTAACAACTGATTCACCCCCCCTCTCAGTTTCCCAACAATTGGTATCAGAGTCGACCCTTTTTATATAAGGGTAGATCCTAGAACTTAAACATGTCAAGACATGAAGGAAATTCAACCAATAAGGCCGCTCTGTTTAATGGAACAAACTTTACCTTCTGGAAAGTTAGAATGAGAACCTACATAATGGCTTTAGGTGCAGATGTTTGGGATGTGGTAGATACTAATTATGTAAAGCCAGTTGTACTAGCTAATAAGGATGACAAGCTAGAATTTAGCTTCAACGCTAAGGCTATGAATGCTATCTTGAGTGGGCTTGCAGAAGCATAATTCGTAAAAGTTATGCACCTAGGAACTGCCAAAGAAATGTGGGACAAACTCATTAGCAGTTATGAAGGTAATGAGAAGGTAAAGGACGCCAAGCTTCAAACCTACAGAGTACAGTTTGAACAACTGAAGATGAAACAAGATGAAACTGTTGGAAAATACTTTCTGAGAGTTGAAGAACTGGTAAATGCAATGAAAGCACTTGATGAAAAAATTGAGGAACCTTCTTTAGTTCAGAAAATTTTGAGATCTCTACCAGATAGGTTCAACCCGAAGGTCTCTGCTATAGAACAACTTAATGATCTAAAAACCTTGGAGTTTGATCAACTTCTAGGAACATTGACTGCATATGAAATGAGAATAGTTAAAGATAAAACCACCTCCAAAGAAGCATCATTTAAGGCAAACAAGAATGAGGATTCTGAGCCTGATGAAATTGAAGCAAAATTTGTGAAGAGACTGAAGAAGGGATCAGGAAAATACAAAGGTAAATTGCCTTTCAAATTTTTCAACTGTGGCAAGAT
>SNQJ01S0029084.1:41558-62347 GCA_010110895.2 Picea sitchensis | reverse complement strand
CCCCCCCCTCTCAGTTGTCCAACAGAGAGCACTCCAACTAACTCAACCTCATTAGGTTGGTGAATCAGAAGATGGAATTTCAAGTTCATAAAACTCATGCGTAGTTCCTTCTCAAACATACAAACAATCTCAGCTATCTCTTGACGCCATCATGGAATGTTATCCATATGAATCTCATTTGATTTGATCCAATGTAAAAATGGAGATAATTTTGATTTGGAACGTTACAATTCCTGATGGAATTCATGGTTCACACAACCATGCACAATCAAAGGATAATGACACTACAAAATAGACACACACATCATTAATTTCCATAAAACTATGAGTGCATAGCATATTTTTACCCATGTTATAGAATAAGAATCATGTATTCAACATATATACCCTTAGAAGGTTTAGATGGTCTTGTGATTTCAACCCCAACAAATTCCCTTCTACAGTGAAGCAATGTCATAGATTCGACCCATATAAAGAAGATTCCTTCACACCCAATTTAACATCATTCGCCATAGAAAGATCATATTTCTTCAAAATCCATGGTACATCACCTTCTTTAAAAGACCAAGAGGGACCAACCTCCTCTAGTTTCTTTTCTTGGACAATGTCTCTTTTTAGTATTTTAAGCAATACGATCTCTCCTAACAACGAATGTGTCACTTTTATTCGATGATATGAGCCTCCATAAAGAATATAAAATGAAAATATCGGTTTGTTATGGTTTTGATGGGAAGCGAAATATGATATAGGGTTTGATGAATACCCTCGATCCTTGGTATCGTCAATGCTATTGCAATGTGTGTATGATGGTTTTGTCATCACCATGAAGCCTGGTGTTGAGGTGAAAAAACCCCCTCTTATCGCAATGTTGTCATCAATTGATCGGATCCCATGTCGAAGGATGCAGGTGGATCACAACCCACCTTCGAACAGTCACTGCCGCCATGAGAAAACAATCCATGAGCTGAATCAAGAAATGGGAAATCGGTTAAGATGGACCTTGAACCATCCCATCCAAAATTGGCTCAAGCTTTGGAGCTAGGGAAATGCGTCATGCAGAACCAACAGTTTCAAGGTATGAGATCTAATCGAAATGTATGGGAGAGCATACCAAATACATGAAATACCACGTGCTCATTGGTAAATTTTTGGGTTTATGGCATTTAAAGCGAGATCTAGTTAGATGGATCAAGGCTTGTTGGAATCCAAAAGGCAATATTGATCTTCAGTTGGGATCTAAGGGTTTCTTCACCACAATCTTCCATAACTGGAAGATCGAGACTGGGTCTTTGAAAATGGGCCTTATTTTTTCAATTCAGTTGGGCTTTACCTGAGATTTTGGACTGAACATTTCAACCTAGAGAAGGAGGACTTTAACCATGCTCCTATTTGGATTCCTCTCTACTCACTTACTTAATAGTTTTGGTTGGAAGAAATATTGCAAGGAATTGGAAATACGTTTGGCATCTATGTCAAATCCACCAAGGACACCATGAAAAGATGTTACATTTCCTATATGCGGATCTATGTCTACATGGACATTTCCAAACATCTTCCAGGTTCTATATGTCTAGAACATTAAGATAATGACTATATACAAACAATAGACTATGAGAACATCCCATTTCGTTGTCGAAAATCCCATGAACATGGGCATATCTTCAGGAATTTCCTTCTTAGTGTGCCACCCAAAATAGAGACCACAACAACAGAGAAGAACAAGGATGAATTTAATCAAGTGTTAGGGAAAAGAATGCAAGGCCCTAAGAAAATAGTCAATATTCAGGAAAGAGCTCCTTCCACCAACAATTCTTTTTTAAATCTAGAATCAAACTCTGTAGAATTAAGAGATGGAAGGGATTTTCCTCAATCCCCCTAGCATGCAGGAGAAAGAGGTGATCCAACCGATCCAAGAGCCTATTATTGAACAAATCACACTAGCCTATGATATGAGATTGGTTTTGGTAGAGAAATATGAATAAGAAGGAGGATACATGGAGATCGAATTGGAAAAGCAAGCATTGGAACGAATTGACCTGGTAAGTCTCGAGGAAGCCTATAGTAAAAAGGAATTGTTATCCCTTCCTCATGATCAGCTATGAAAATTCCATAAGTTCTATCTAGATTTTATATCAAGAGAAACCCCATATATGGAATAGTGATGGGAATTAAAAGGGATCTGCTAAAGTACTCTTGCAAGCAATCAAGATAGGAAAAAAGGTGAGGCAAAAAATCAACCCAATAGTTGATTCTGGATGTAGGAAATTGCATGGTAAATTCAGGTAAGATCCAGCTGATCACTGAGTATTTTCATCTCATATCCTCTCATCCTTCCTCATGAAGCTCATTTCATGGAATATATGGGGCCTCAATGGAAGGATAAAACAACATCTCCTTCGAAACCATATTATAGCGGAAAATCAAGATATTCTTTTTCTCCAAGAAACCACATGTCTTGGCACTGAAGTTGATCTCATCTTAGCCAGGTGTTGGAGACAATGTTAGTTTGTGAACATTGAATCTCGGGGCTCAGCAAGAGGCTTGGAAATCCTTTGGAACCTATAAATAGTAATCTTAGACAAAATTTTCACAACCAAATGGACTATCTCTACAAAATATAGGGCCATTGGATATGGCAAGGTGGGGTTTCTCACCAATGTCTATGGACTATCGATAAAACCCTCTTTTTGGAAAATATGGAAAGTCTTAGTGCTATCATTCAAAAAAGTAGAGGGATCATGGGAGGTGACTTCAATATCATTCTCTCTCTCAACGAAAAGAGAGTGGGAATCCGCAAGGTGGAAGGAGATAGTGAGGGATTTCAAAACCTTATCGTCAATCTATGGTTAGTAGATCTTGAAAATATCAAAGGAGATTTTACTTGGACTAAAAAAATATTGGGAACCCAACATATTGCGAGCCACCTGGAATATTTCCTCAATTATAAACCATTCATGCTAGATGGTCTCCTCATTGAAGTTAGTATCTTGCATGTAGTCGGCTCTGATCACTGGTCTATTAAGTTGTGGTTGGATATTTCCAACACCCCATGTCGAAAACCATTATGATTTGAGAAACATAGGTTAACCCATCCTTACTTCTAGGAAAAGTTACAACAATGGTGGGAAGCAATAGCCATTCCCCATGGCACTATGATGTATCAATTTCAGTAGAAACTGAAAATTTTCAAACAATATCTCAAAGATTGGAATAAAAAAGTCTTTGGAAACATTTTTCAAACGCAAAAGGACCCAGAACAAAAAATGAGAGAAATACAATAGGAAATTATTACACAAGGGAGCACGGATCAATTAAAAGAGGAAGAGACTCTTGTCAAGCAACAACTAGAAGTTCGGTATGCTCAAGAAGAAACGTTCTGGTGGAATAAATCCAGAGTCCAGTGGCTCAAAGACGGAAATCTAAACTCAAAATTATTTTATATATCCATGATCTGGAGAAGGAATATTAACAGAATCACCAAGATCAAGGATGCTCGGGGACAATCGATAATGGACCATATAGGGATAGAGCGTGAATTGGTCATATTTTACCAGGATCTACTCACAGAACCTTGTCCAGATATATATGCAACCATTGAAAAAATAACACAACATATACCTTCCCTGATCAGAGAGGAACATAAAGCTACCCGAGTTATACTGATTCTCAGGAAGAAGTGTATCCAACAATCAATCACATTCCCCTACGAAAATCCCCATGGTCAGATGGGTTCACCAAAGATTTGTTTCATCATTGTTGGAATATAGTTCTAGAAGAGGAATGTCAGTTAGTATAGGATTCTCACAATACTTTGAACGTGCTTCCCTCTCTCAATGCTACTTGTATTACTTTTATACCCAAAGAGGAACAAGTCTCTCATACAAAGAAATTACGTTTGATTTCATTGTGTAATTTCATCTACAATATTATTACTAAGGTAATTTCCCTTTATCTTAAACCCCTCCGTTATTTTATCATTTCTCATGAGCAATCGGATTATGTAGAAGGATTCCAAATAATGGACAATGTTATCCTTTCCCATGAGGTCATTCACTCCTTGAAGTCGTATGACACTCCTAGTATTCTCATCAAGCTTTATCTATCAAAATCATTTTATAAACTAAGTTGGAAATACATGCATTCACTCCTCCTTGCCTTTGGTTTCAATGAAGCCTAGGTAAATTGGATCATGACCCTTACCTCTTCTGCTTTATTTTCCATATTGGTAAATGGCGTGACTTCTATCCCGTTCACTCCCTCTCAAGGAATTAGCCAAGGTAACCCTCTATCGTCCTTCCTTTTTGTCATTATGGAAGAAGGCCTTAGCCGCTCCATCAAGTAAACCATAGTTGATGGATCTCTTAAAGGCCTTCCCTTGCATGGCTTGCAAACCCCCATTTCGCACAACCAATTTTTTGATGACATTATTTTTATGGGTACCCCTATTGCTAGAGAAGCATGTCATTTCCTCAACATCCTCAATGACTTCGGTGAAGCTTTTGGAACTTCCATCAATATTGAAAATCCCCATTTTTCTTCTTCAACGCCCTAGAGTTGTTCAATACTTCATTACTTGTATCCTGGGGTTCCATGGGAGCTCCATTCCATCCAAAAAACTTGGTATCCCCCTCATTGATACCATTTGGAATGGTTCATGGGGGAATCTCTCTCTTCCCAACTTTCTCAACCAAGTCATGGGTGAAAAAATCTGGTGGAGATGGCTAAAGAATCCTAAGGACCATTGGGAAAAAATTGGCACAACAAAAACATGCTTGGTATGGAGGAGGCACAACTAATTCAATGGAATGAACACAAGAATGGGTCACTCATCTGGAATGCGGCCTAGAAAAATTGCTCTCTAGTTTAGGAGCATGCCTTCCGGGAAATCAAGGAAGGTAGAGATGAATTATTCTAGTTAGACTCCTGGAAACAAATGCCATTGCTATGTTAGTTGGATTAGTTGTAGATATTTGAGAAAGCCTGACTCAATACAGACATCCCTGTGTCACGGAATATTGGAAACACTCTCCCTCTTCCTCTATCTGGAGAGAATGAAAAACCACCCACATGGAGTTGAGCATTCCTGAAGGCATCGACCTGGGGACTTGGAAAGATGAAGCAACGCTTTGTAGGATCTGAATTAAGTAGGGTCCCAATATCCTTTTATGGGGACATTCATCTAAAGGGATCTTCACCATAAAGGAATCATATGGGTTGAAATCCCAATTTCAACAAATTCCCAAGGATAATATCTAGAATAATATCTGGAAAGCCAACTTATGGCCCAAAATAAGCATTTTAATTTGGTTGGTAGGTTATAGGAAGATCTTAACTTGGGAGAACCTTTGGAATAGGGGAATCATTGGGCCATATGTGTGTCCCCTATGCCTTCAACATGAGGAAACCATGGAGAACATGCTCAATCAGTTCCATTATAGCTCCAATATATGGGACCAAGTCGCTCAAATAATGTTAACTATCGACCACCACAACGATAGTATCACAACCACAATTAACAGTTGGTGGTCCTATGATTTTAAAATCCATGTGTTAAATCGAATCTAGAAAATTTTGTCGATATTCCTCTTGTGGAAATTATGGAAAAAGAGGAATCGAAGAATCTTCCAGGCCTTTCAGAAGCCTTGGCAAGATATATGGCCCAAAATTCAAGTCAACATCTTGAAAACAGTTTGACAACAAAAATGATTTGTTGAAGACTAACCTTGTGATTAGAGGGAACACCAAATTATGCTCTGCTAGGATATCTACCTTGCATCAGACTTGGATCCTACTTCTAATCTCCCATCCTATGTTCAAAGCCCTGAGAAATGGAAGAGTCTTCCCTCTGGTTTCATCAAACTTAATTTCGATGGTGCAACAAAGGGTAATCCCAGTCTGGATGGGTTTGGGGATATATTCAGGGATGATCTGTTGATTTTGGATCTTGATTATCTTCCTAATTCATATGTAGGTCAAAGAAACAGCAGGATACATAATTCATGCCCCCTGAGGCCCTGGAGGGGCGATTTTGTTTTTCAATTCAAATATTGTAATTTCATAGTCAATTTTGGTTGTTCATTATAAGGTCACAGATCTAATGGTAGAAGTTATGTTTAGGTTTTTTTCCCTAGAAGGAAACCCTCTTTTATGAGGGAATTGTATTGCGGTTGTAAATTATTGTGAATATTGTAGTCTGAGAGAGGATATTGTGAGAGAAAGAAGAGGAAGTTACAACAGGTGTGTTGTAGGTTGTATTCCTTCATTTTGTTGGATAATAAAAAGGAAGGACCTGACAATTTCTCTGGTGGACGTAGTCCACACTGGGTGAACCACGTATATCTGTGTCTCTATTGTATTTTGTATATTCTTTGTTTTATTTCCACATTTGTTGTATTTTACTACTCAGGGATCCTATTTTTCTAACAACTAGTATTAGAGAGAAAGGTAACTCATAGGAAAAGAGGGTTCTTGGTTCGAGTAGGAGAAATGGCAGAAGATGGAAAGTTTAGAGTCAATAAATTTAACAACCAAAAAATACTAGTTATGGAAGATGCAAATGAAAGATTATTTATATCAGAAGGATATATTCCTACCCTTGGTCAGAATAGAAAAGAAGTCGATGACCATGAAGGATGAAGAATGGGAGGTTCTTGACATAAAGGCACTAGAAATGATACCTTTGAGCCTGACAACATCAATGGATTTCAATATTTCAAAATAAAAGACAATGAAAGAGGTGATGGATGCATTAGCTAAACTGTATGAAAAAACATCAATGTCTAATAATGTGGTTACTAGACAGCTAAGTTATGTAAAAGTGGACTTTGATTATGAGGTCAGGGCTCTTCTAATCCTGTGCTCATTGTCAGAAAGCTGGAAAGGCTTGGTCATGGTTGTAAGTAAATTTGTCTCTGGTTCAAACACTCTAAAATTTGATGATGTTGTTGGTGTTATCCTTAGCAAGGAAATGTGATGGAAAATCATAGGTGAGACATCAAGTAATGCGTTGATCGTGGAGAACAGGGGAAGAAAGAATGATAGAGGAAATGGTTGAGGGAACTGTGGGAATTCTAGGAATGGAAGATCCAAATCTGGACTGGGAAATATAGAGTGATGGAATTGTGGGAAGAAAGGGAATCTAAAGAAAGACTGCAGAGCTCCAAAGAAACAAAGAGATGGACAACAGGAAAAAAAATCAGGAAGCAAATGTAACAAGTGATGTGTTATGCGATGCTCTAATTCTTTCTTTAGATAATATTTATGGGTCTTGGGTAGTAGATTCAGGGGCTTCATTTCATGTCACACCCCATATGAAACATTTTCTAGATTATGTTCAAGGTGATTTTGAACAGTTTCATTTGGGTGATGATGCACCATGCAAAATTGTTGGAATGGGTAAAGGTACAAATAAAGAAAAAGAATGGAAACCAATGGTTGTTGAAAGAGGTAATACATGTTCTAGATCTAAGGAAAAATCTAATTTCAACAGGGAAGTTGGCAAGTGAAGGTTGTATATCTATATTTACAGATAAGGCATGGAAGGTCACCAAAGGATCACTCATGATAGAAAAAGGAGAGAAGGTAGGTACATTGTATATATGTACCAGTAATATTGACTCTTCTATATCTTTAGATTCTACATGAGTGGATACGGTACTGTGGCCTCATAGGATTGGACACATGTGTTGGGCCCTTCATTTTTGAATGAGAACATGCACAAGAAGGACTACAGTCCCAGTTTTGGTCTAGTACGAGTTGTGCAAGCTAAAAAATAAGCTGGACAGCAAAGCAAGTAAAAGTAATAGAAATCAGTTGTGAAAAAGATAGCGCAATGCCAGCAAGATCAAAGCTAGAAGACACGACTTATCTTATATATAGGTATGGATATGATTGTAAAAGGGTTCCATCATGATTGAAAAGGGTTCTCCCCTTGTTGTTGATAGTAGTACTAGGTCGAGCTTGAGTCCTGTAAATGTAATATGTACACCATTTTTGGTAAATAGAGCTCTGTGACATGGGTCCAGAGCCAGGAGTCTTTAACAGAGCACTACTTTGTATCTCTGAGGTCGTATTTGATAAAGATATGAAGATAATATATGAAGAAGGATCCAAATTTTCAAAATATGTTGTGTCATTATGTGTTTATACTTCTGCATTATATATTTACAATACTTCTTTATGCTTCATAAGTTCCACATGATGTTTCTATGTTTGAATTATTTCCACAACCTAAGTAGCTTCAGTTCTTGTATGTATGAGATCAGACCTGCTCTGTAGTTATTTTTTCTTGTGCAAGATTAGGATGAATCTGGAAGGTTATGTGAACCCTCCTAAGTATTTTCATTTCCCTTCCCTATCTTTTTGTCCTAGTCACGCTTCGGGTGAGACTTCTTCTCTTCGAAGGAGATGAAAATGCCATTGCTCTAGACTACACAGTACCTTTTGTTGGTAACCTGAGAAGGACCCTAGTCTGATAAATCTTGCACAAACAAAATGGTTCCATTGCCAGGACCTGCGTTAAAAGGGAGCATGTAGGGAGGATGCTTCCACGGATTCACAGATCTAATATTGACCAATGGTGGGAGATAAATTGTGACGCCTTCATATGGAAAAAAGTGGAGCTGAGAAGAAAATTTGTGAAAGATACTTGGGAGGTATTCTTTTACTCAGAAATATCGAGCGACCGGTATGAGATATTTTGGGTTAAGTTCCCAGAAGAACTTTTCGACTAGATAGATAGGCTCCAAGAAGCTCCAGATTTCCAAGAACGAGTCAAGAGGACTTGTACTTGGGATACAAAAAACATTGCAGCACTTCATCGGTTGTATTGTCTAGTCACGTGAGTGATTGATTTCTAGGTCAATAACACATTAGAAGGATACATTATTGAGTTTGCAGTTGACAATCACCAATATTTTTCATGAACAGAAGCGTATTTCAAGAAAGATGCAAGGGGAAGATTGTTGAGAGAAATCCCCCTGTGGATTAAAGTTTTCTTGATAGAAGAGGGGATGTTGACTATGTCCTCAACTAAGATGGAAGCGTAAACACCCTCTCTTGGGTTAGGGCGAGTTTGGGGTGGAATCATGGCCTGTGAGTGGGGAAAGGGTTCTTTGAGAAATGGGGGAAACAACAAGAAATGGACTCAAGAGATGAGCAAGCCTTGAAAAGATCCACCAAAGTTGAGAAGTGGTGGCGCGAAAAGATAAAGAAAGAATCAAAACAACCCGAGAATTTGAGGAAAGAAGTCGGACCAGGAGAAGTAGAGGAAAGACAAATGGATGAGTTGTGAAAGATGAGAAGACAAGAAAGACTAGCCAGTCAAAGATTAAGTGAGAGAGAAGTGCATAGGGAAAGAAGTCCCCAGGAGGGTGGAGAATAAGGAGAAGGTGTAGAAGAAAGGGAGAAGGAATTTAGAATGGATGTTGAAGAAGAAAGAGAAGATTCAACCCTGATGCCAGGAAAGATCAGGAACCCGACTAAAGAGGTCACTCCAGTGGAAGAAAACAAGACCCCCAGATCAAATAAAACTGCCCTGAAGCCAGTGGCACCAGCCCCAAATTTCCCATACCCCAAGTGTCTTCTATATAAGTGGTAAATTCAATATTATTGTCTTATGCTAATTCAGTTCCAATACAAATAGTTAGTCAATCACAGCCAGGGAGTGCAAGTATAGGGAGGATATTGGGATCCCCTGGTATATCGCAAGCAGGACCGTCAGGTTTTATTTTGATAGGAGAAGCAAGATCAACAATGGCTTGTCAGGAGGGAGGATCAATTACTCGATACCCAGAATTATGGGGTAAGGAAGACGAATATGTTGAGCAACATTAGTTCTTGTGTGAAGCAATCTGGAGGTCCAGAGGGACTCCTTATGCGAATAAGTTGGTTGAGTTTCAGACTACCTTGAGAGGTCACGCTCTCAAATGGTACATGAAGCTCATTGAGCCAGGAGTTCCATGAATGCAAGATCAATCATTCACACTTAACTAGGTACGAACAAGGTTCATAGCGGAGTTTAAGCTACCTCAGTCAGAAAAACAAGCTTTGTCTGAGTTGCACGAGATTCAGCAAAGGGAAGGTGAATCAACCTGGGAAAACATCCAGAAGTTTAAAGATGTTATAGGGAGGTTAGCGCATCCAATCCATGAGGAAAATCAAAGAGAATGGTATATTCGTGGATTTCTACCTCTGACACAGATTCCTTTAATGCAACAACGGATAGCCACTTTGACAAATGCCTTGGAACAATCAATGAATATTGAAGCCATGGCAAGATATCTGGGGAGCATGAGAGTGACCAGACCCCCAGTAGATGCAAATTTGGTGCAAATACAAGGGAAAATATCATCACTTATAGAAAATATTCAAGAATTAACGATACCTAGACCAGGACGACTGCATGTTTGGTGTTTCGAATGTTACAGAAAAGGACATATGGTAACCAAATGTCCATGAATGAGAGGAATGGGACCTCTTCAGAATGTGATGGGACCCTCACCAGGACCCACGGGAGGAGTTGTGCAAGTATCTGCGAATTTACCATTCCATAACCCCACTCCATAAGGACTAATCTTCCTGAGAAGAATGCTCGGAGAGTACAGAGAAGGAAAGTACGATTGGGAAAGAATTCAGACTAGTATCCCAACTAGAGGAATTTGAAATTAAGCATGTTATGTTAGATCTAGGATCTAATGTTAACATACTTCCTAAAAATACTTGGGAGACCTTAGGAAAACCCCAGTTGACATACTCTCCAATCCATCTAAGAATGGCCAACCAATATTGTATTTTCCCAATAGGAAGACTGGATAATGTGGAAATAGATGTTGCAAGAGTGAATATTGTAGCTGATTTTGAGGTAATTGAGATTATGGGGGATAAGGACCCTTATCCTACCCTACTTGGTATTGATTGGGCCTATGAAAACTACGCAGTGGTCGACCTAAAGAAAGACACTATGACATTTGAGGAAGATGGAATCAAGGTAGTTCAGCCCTTAGATCTGTATGTAGGCCCCAAATATATAGAGACAACGGATAACAATATGGAGGGAGAATACTTGGATCAGTTGTACATTGTAACAGCAGGAACAAGAGAAGATTACATAAATCCTATTGTTTATGGATCAGTAAGTTGGAGGAGTATACAGTAAACAGACGAAGATTCAAAACTTGCATTTGACATTTGGAAGCAAGTCTCATATGAAATATTCTCAAGGAGATGCGCAACTGTCAGGGAAACTAGATGGGTTGGAACCGAGGTCAGAGAACACCTAGTATATGATGGTACCTTAGGACTTGATAGTTTCTTCTCAACATGGAAGAAAAGGTAGTAGAGGATCAAAGGATCTCAGTACTGGATTTAGCCCTCCAGGACACCCCTGCCATATGGTGGGCCAATCACAAAGACTTACTCAGAAAGTGGGACGATGTGAAGCAACATATCAAATATAGATTTTAGGATAAGGAGAAGATGGAATCAGATATGCGGACGGATTTACAAGTTGTGCAACTTTTCAATGGAGAGTCTGATCCTAAAGAACATATTGAACAGTGCGTGACACAGTGGAAAGTTTCGTAAATACCCTCTCGCTTCTGGGTTCAGGTATTTCCCCACTCACTAGGTCCAATCCTGAAATCTTGGTTCATGCATAAAGAAACCAGAAGAAAGACCAACGACTGGAAAACATTGGTAGGTCACTTTTGCAAGGACTTCTCTTTTACAAGTAAGTACCTTGAGCTTGAAGTAGTCCTGCAAAGAATTAAAGAATTTATTTTTACAGACAATAGTAATCAGAAATCTGACCTAGTGGTATGTGCAAAGCATAACTGAGAAATTTAGACTAATATTCACCTAAACTTAGACAAGAGACCTGTAGAATACTATAATATTGAGAAGGATTTGGAAAGCCTGGATGATTTAGAAGAATTAAGAAACCTGGACATTAAAGAGACAGAAGGGAAAAGGGAAATCTAGAACATCATACCCAGTCAGATTGATGGTTCTTATAATCACCCATTGAAGTTGCACAAATTCAATATAGGAACCACAAACAAACCCAAGATAGTTGTGGTGGGATATTACTGGGATGAGAAAACGAGTCAAGAAATATTGAGTTTGTTGTGGGAATATGAGGATTTGTTCCCAAAAAAAAAATCGGAGTTAGAAGGGATCAAAGGAGTTATATGAGAAATGAAAATTGAATTAAAACCAGGATCAAAGACTGTAAGGCATAGACCATACCGCCTTAACCCCAGAGTGAAAAAGAAGGTTAAGAGGGAAATAGACAAGATGATGGAAGCTGGACTTATTTTTCTAGTGGACGAAGCATAATGGGTCAGCCCAATAGTCATCTAGAGAAAGAAAGGTACAAAGGATATCAAGGTCTGTGTAGACTACAAAAGCCTTAAATCTGCTTATGTGCATGACCCTTTTCCAAAATCTTTTACCGACGAGGTGCTAGAACAGGTTGCGGGGAAAGAGTCTTACTCATTTACAGATGGATTTTCGGGGTATCACCAAGTAAGGATTGTTGAAGAGGACAAAAAGAAGACCACATTCATAACATAATGGGGTCATTTCCCTACAATTTGATGCCATTCATCCTAAAGAATGCCCCTCCAGTTTTCTCCACGATTTTAATAGAATCTTTCTGAGAGTTTATTCACAAGTTTATAGAAGTTTATATGGATGATTGGATGGTATATAGTCTTCTCAAAGAACATGTATCACTACTACGTTTTATGTTTGACAGATGTAGAGAATTTCAGATATCGTTGAACCTCAGAAAGTGTATCTTTTGTGTGCCACATGGAAATTTGTTAGGCCACATAGTATGCTGAGAGGGAGTACTGCTATACCCATCCAAACTTGTGGTCATTGTGAACATGCCGCCACCTACGAGTGTTAAGCAGTTGCACTCCATGTTGGGACACACAGGGTACTACCGTAGGTTCATCAGAAAATATGAAAACATCACTACACCGCTGGAAAATATATTAAAGAAGGCTAAAGTGTTCTAATGGACTCTAGAATGTGATAAATCATTTGAGACCCTAAAGGAGAAGCTTAGCACAACATCTATTCTGATATTTCCAAATTGGGAAAATGAATTCCATGTACACGTAGATGCTTCAGGTATTTCGTTAGGATCTATCTTAGCGCAACTAGGGGATGGATCCATGGATCATCCTATCTATTTTGCGAGCAGGAAGTTATCGCAAGTTGAGTGCAACTATACAACGACAGAAAGGGAGGGTTTAGCTATGATTTATGATTTGCATAAATTTAGACATTATTTGTTAGGTTCTCATTTTAAGTTCTTTATTGATCATTCTGCATTGAAATATCTAGTTAATAAACCTATGTTCGAAGGGAGAATTTGTAGATGGTTGCTACTATTTCAGGAATCTTCTTTTGAAGTGATCATTAATATTGGAAGATGCAATGTAGGGCCTGATCACCTGTCTCGATTAGAGTCAAGGGAAAGTGGCGGAGTAGTTGATGATCAGCTCCCAGATGCAGATCTGTTCCAAGTTGAGGCCATACCAGAATACCTGGAAGACATAGAAGTCTTCTTAAGTACAGGAGCTTGGCCAGAAACATATTCTGAAACCCAGAAATGCCATATGGTTGTTAGAGAAGAAAACTATTAGTTGATTACATGGAAATTCTATCAATTGGGACTAGATAGTATCCTCAGGAGATGTGTCTTGGATCATGAAAGAAAGGATATATTGTGGGAGTGCCACAGTGGAGTTGTGGTTGTGGTCATGTGGGAGGAAAGGCCACTGCGTAGAAAGTTCTTCAAGTTGGACTATGGTGGGCCACGCACTTCAAATATGCAAAGGTATATGCTATATCATGCAATGTTTGTCAAAGAGTGGCTAAGCCATCACGACGAGATGGATTACCACTTCAACCAGTTTGTGCTTTATAAGAATTTGAGAAGTGGGTGGTTGAATTCATTGGGCCGATCAATCCCACAAATAAGAATTCAAAGGATAGGTACATTATTACCGCAACTGGCTACCTTACACGTTGGGCTAAGGCAGTAGTTGTTCAGGATTATTCGACCGATATTGCTGCTAGGTTCACTTTTGAAAATATGTTCACTTGATTTTGATGTCCTAGGAGTCTGACCAGTGATCAGGGAGCTCATTTTATCAGTAGTACCATAGAAAATATTACAATAGAGTTATTGATCCAATATCATAAAAGTAGTCCCGACCATCTGCAATCCAATGGAATAGTAGAAGCATTTAACAAGATTTTGGAGAGAGGATTAAAGAAGGGTTGTTGCGCAAAAAGGGAAGATTGGGATGACAGAGTTCCAACAGTATTATGGGATTACAGGACAACCACAAAGAAACTCCACAAGTACACTCCATTTCAGCTAGTTTACTTGAACGAATTTTTGGTGCCTGCGGAATTCATTACTCCAAGTTTGTACATTGCACAGATCACACACATGTAGGAGGAAGAATCGGTTGCGTAGAGACTCATGGAGTTACAAGAACTTTAAGAGACAAGGTTTTTGGCAAACTTCCATTAGTTAGTGTAGAAAGCAAGGCAGAAATCTTGGCATGACAGACACATTAAGACTAAAGTATTTGCGTAAGGAGATAAGGTCCTAATCTATGACATTCGGTATCAGAAGCATCCAGGAAAGTTGCACATGCATTGGACCATTTATAATTGCGGAGATCCAACCTTATAAAGCAGTCAGGCTTGCACAATTGGATGGTATGTTGTGGCCAGGATGGGTGAATGGAGCTCGCCTAAAACCCTATATGTCTCAAAAATGAGCTAAAGGAATTTTTCTCTAGTCTGAAGGCATGTATAGTAGTTAGATTTGAGTTTCTGCAATTTCTGTAAATTTAGTTAATAAATCCAACGTGTGCAGTGTTGCGCTGTGACATGTAGTCCATTTCTTTTTTGTTCTAAGTGTTGTTTGATGAAGAACTTCTTACTCAGTAACGTAGGATCAGAAACATAAAGAACCCATTAATGACAGTCATTAATATGATGGGGACTCCTTTTTGGTCAGAGGGAGAATGAATCCGAACACAATCTGAGTCCATGTGCCACACGAACCTAGTTCAGTCACAGCCTTTATTGTTATTACGGTACCTCGTATGAATTCAGTTAAGCCATAAAGTCGTGATAAGCGAAGATGATATCGTTATTTGCACTGGGATTCTCATCCGTTGAATGGTAAGGCCTGAAATCGACCACATACCTATCCAACTTGCACAGTAAATGCCAGAATCGCCCAATAGGACCTCGTTAACCCGTCCCGTAGGAAAACTTAGGTCCAATTTGCATCCATAGGGTAATGATGAACAACATTTATTATTGAACTTTCCAGCTAAGCCTAAGTATAAGGCTCTGAGAACCACTATAGAATGCATTGTTTCCATAAATAAATTATATATTTTTTGAATTCTGCAGAGCGAGCAAGCCTCATGTGTAATCCTGAGACCCATAGTTGTGATCCCCAATCCTTATTCCACCGCGTAATTTTCTGATAATCCAAAACGCACAATGTCGAGAGATACAGGAAGTTGAAGCATCGTGTCCTAAATACAGTACTAGATGATCCCTGAAACCCCTGAGTTGAGGTCTTGGGTGATCTCAAGGGGAAGGTGGAGCAGGTCAAGCTCCTCGATCTCAACTTAACATATCAAGTCTTGTTCCCCTAGATTAACATAGACATTTTCTAGAGTATCACTCCATATGATTTGGGAGGCATGCAATTTGTGCCAAAGCCCGAATTTATCAACCTATTTAACTTGACTATCATGAACCTTAGGGACTTACCAGTGTTCGGTACCACTAGCAAAGTTACGCAGTGCACCAAGTTCCTAATCAGCAGGGTACACGACAAAAGTCTATGGTTGGATAGGAATTATCCAATCCACGCTGAAGATATCCACCAGCTTACACAACTGTCCCATGAGGGCAAGGACATGTCCAAAGGATTCCAGGGTCCCAGCAAGCACGGAAAAAAGTAAGGGGAGCCCAACCTATATGAAAGGTTCCACACTCAGAGGGGGGTGCACACAGCCAAAATCGACCCCATACTACCAGCGACGGTCAGAACTGGCTGCTACATCATATCCAGTAAAGTCATGAGGTCATATTACAAGGGAGAATGCACGTTGGATGCATTATCAGTGGCATATTTTTGTTCCAATGGTGTTGTATTCAATTAGTGTAGTTACCTGTTGGAGTAACTACTTGTGGCTTGTGAAGAAGCCCAGGAGAAGGGAGGAACCTTCACATATGGATACATGTTGTTGTGTTCACAATGCTCAAGTGGACACCACCCGCTAGAATATTGTTGGTGCTAGAAGACAAGGGGAGCCTCGCAAAGATGTTTGAGCCCTATAACTCAAGGGAAAACTTGGAGAACACAGCCTTCAACAACACGACATTCTCCAAGTGGTATAACAGGCTCATTAACGTAACGTAGAGGTTGCGCATTTCACAGGAGATCCTAAACTGCAACACAAGGAACATCGCCTTTAGCATGAACCGACACCATACGTTTGTATGGATGAGGTATGCCAATAGGGAGGACTTCCATTCAAGGATTTTTTCATTTTACTTAGATGAGGAGGCATTCGACAGGGAGGTAATGTCATGGTTGTGAGTTAAACGCAACCCGTGCAAGTCGAGGATGCACTATGTTTTTCCCGTTGAGATTCTGAAGAAGAAAGGTAAAGAAGAAGGGGTAGGACCAAGCTCAGGCTCAGAGGCATAAAAGAAATAACTTATGGCACAGACAGAATCTGAAGAGGAGGAGGACACACAACCATTAGAGTTGAAGAAAAGAACATTGCCATTATTTCTGCAACTGCCATAGCAAGCCTTGTTGACAGGTAAGGATGTCAATGAAATAATGAGCGTTGTGTTCATTATAGAGCTAGTGGACAAGAAGTTTAGAATGAGGTTCTCGCCGATCAAAGTTCTGAACCCCCAAACCTTCTCATCCACCATCCCCCACACTCGCTCAGCAGTCCGCACAACCCCCATCATACATATTCAGGACAACCCTGAGCCTGACACTAATCCATCCACCATCGTAACTGAGCACTCTCCACCACCACCACAACCTCAATCGCCACCCCTAGAAACCAACAATCCACCCAAAACCACTGATCCAGATCCCATGCAGCTCGATCCCCCATAACTACCTAAGCCTGAACTCCTAGAAACAAGCCCAGAGTTACTTGAGTAGAGACCAAAACTTCCTGGACCAAATCCAGAAGTACCAAAGCAGAGACTGCAATTACCTGGACCAAACCCTGACACCCAGGACTAGCATATTGTACCTTTTGTGTAGTAGAAGGACACTCAAATGGTAGAGAAGCCGCAAGTTCAAATTCCCAGTACATTACCTCAATGACCAAGGTTGAGGGTGCCATGGGAAGCTCAACTCTGGATGCGGAGGCATGGAAAGAGGTGGAGCTATCATAGGTTCAGAAGGAACCAGAATCAACTTCAAGGCAAAGTGCAACATCATTGTAGGAGAATATGAAGCTAGTTCTCCAAAACCCTCAACAATGCACAGAGTTGTTGCAACTTTGCCTAGCCAGAACAGAGGTTCTAACGCTCCTGCCATCAGCGTTGAGAATGAGGCTTGTGCCAGATCACCCACAGGAGAGGCGGAGGTAGAGACTTATTTTGAACATCTAACAGCTAGTGTACTTCCATTGCAGGTCCGAGCACCCATGGAAGCAACCCCTTCATCTACTAACCTTGCACAATGGCCAGCAACACACTTATTTGGAATGATCAGAGCATCAATTGATCAACTGGATCATGGGCTCCAGCAGGCTGAGAGGTCTCCATAGTTCGCAAGGGAAGAAGGGATCCTTATGCAAGCGTGCAAAAAACAAGAAGAACACGCAAATATCCAGGTCGAATATAGACTGGAAAGAGTTCAAGAAAGGCTTGTTGAAGCCCGGCTGGATATTCGAAAGGTCGCACCCCAACTTCCAGAAGCCAGTGATGCAGGAGAGTCGCACCATTAAATTGAACTGCTCCAAGGAGCATGGTCACAAATTTCCCTTCGCACCGAGCATCTGGAAGTGCAGTTGTGGTAGACCCAGCAAGAAGTAGATGAATAGCCTTGGAAGGTGCAAGAGAAAATGGAAAAGACACTACTAGAAGGAAACAATTCCTGAGCATCACTAAACAAGTGCACAACTGAGTGCACAAATATTTTCAGATAAGTCAGCAATTGGATGGGCATCATCGCTAGGCACAACCAGACTTTGGAGGACGTACGCACTAGAATCTAGGTGTTGAATGAAGAAGTTGTGGCTACGATGGATCCGTTGGAGCAACAATAGAAGTTTGATCAGATTCAATAAGCGGACAATGAGTTGAACGCTCTATTTGAAGCGCAATTCATAGCTAAGAAGGAGTTGTGCGAATTTCTCCCTGTCATTTAGACAATTTACATGCAAATGCATCAAGTCGATGCAAAACCAAATTATGAATGGAAATCTTTGGTCGCATCCAAGCCCAAGGGATGTATTACATATGTGACCCAACAGTTTGTCGTCGAGGCCTCACTCCTAGCCAGGAAATGGCAGGATAAAGCTAGAATCTTTCAAGAAGTTAAGAAGCGGGCCTTGGAGTTGGTACCAGAGTTGGGCCCTTCATTTTAAGAGGCAGAAGAAGAGAAAGCGCAAGCAGAAGAGAAAAGGAAAGAGGAAAAGGAGGGCAAGGGAAAGAAAAAATTGCTCCTGGAAGCTGTGAAAGATCCGAGTACTTGACTCGAGGGCGAGTCAAGGTTTGTGATCGGAGCCTATTGGTCCCTTCATTTTTGAAGGAGAAGATGTGCAAGAAGAACTACAGTCCCAGTTTTGGTCTAGTACGAGTTGCGTAAGATACAAAATAAGATGGACAACGGAGCAAAGAAAAGTAACAGAAATCAGTTTTGAAAAGGACAACACAATGCCAGCAAGGCAAGAGCAGTTGCAACAGAGCAAGAAAGCATGCAAGCTCAAAGCTAGAAGACACAACTTAGCTTATATATAGGGATGAATATGATTTTAAAAGGTTTTGATCATGATTGGAAAAGGTTCTCCCCTTGTTTTTGATAGTAGTACTAGGTCGGGGTTGAGTCCTGTAAATGTAATCTATACACCATTTTGGGTAAATAGAGTTATGTGACATGGTTCCAGAGCCAGGAGTCTGTAATAGAGCACTACTTTGTATCTCTGAGGTCATATATGAAGATAATATGAAAGATGTACTTTGATCGTATCAAAAGATGTAATTTGATAAATATCTAAAGATATACCCCCTGAACGATACTCTCCTTCATTGTATTATTTATTGTTGACTGATTTTGGTGAACCAGAAATTTATGAAGAGGAAATGTAGGTAGACACTAAAAACAAGTGGGAGAAAGGAATGAAAGAGGAAATGAATTCCTTGGTAAATAAGAAGACTTGGGACTTGATTCAATTTCCTGCAGGAAAAAGAGCATCGCTGAAACTGTAGCTCACCTTTTCTGGCTACCATGGCTTAATCGCTCTTAAAAGGAATATTATAACACCATTCTATACATAACTCACACAAGTATTATATGTTCCACATGCATTCAACAAATAAACACATTTAAGCACAGAGTATTCATATGAGTTACTGCCATAATTAACAATCAATAGCATTTCATACTAATTCAAATACACAACGGAAATCATGATAAAATAAGCAGCACAGTCCTGCAAAACATGATTAAGGCATAATCAGATACTTATATTTTAACAGTGGTAGATTCCACCAACCAAGTGTAGGCCTTCCACGAACCTCCTAGCCTTAGACCACACTGCTCATCATCTCAGCAGTGGGTCACCCCCGAGTTGGGACTAAGCTCCACCCCAAGACAAGGACTCCTAGGCTAGGTTGAGGTTACAGGGAAAAGAACACATAAATATGGAAGGGTTCTTCCCAGGATGCCATCTTACGCCCACTACTACTAGACTCTCATTCCCCACATGCATATTCCACCCGGGAGTATACACCTTCACAAGCACAGTCCATCGGTGCTAACCTCCCTCTCTGGGTCTTGGCAACAGGCTGGATCAGGAAGTCCCAGAGCCTGAAGCTGGTGTTGGACACTCTCTGGAGGGAACCACTTCCCAGCAAACTCTCTCACCTGGAAGGAGTTGCTCGCAGGCATGACAACCTGCCTCTTCTAACCACAGCCACCTCCCTCTCCTGGAGAGAGGGAATACACAGGCTCAATTACCACCTGCACTGGACAACAAATCACGCACAGTCCATCTCTGCATGACCACTACAGTCAACTGGGAATACAGACTCAGACTTCTCAAACAAGCTCAGCAATGGTGGCAAGGTCTCACGATGTTGATTTTTGGAATTGTGTGATAAGCAATTTCTGCAGGGAATTACACAGACTCTCTGGTACAGAACGGGGAGGATGAACCGGGCTTTTCAGAAAACGAACACAGTCTTCTCAGCTCTCAGAATAGAGGGTGTACACGGATTTGCATAAACAAACACAGGATTTTTCTTTTCGAGGCTCTCCGAAATGCACGAGGTATTCATGCAGAGGTTGGGTTGGTCGTACTATTCAGCGCCCCCTACACGCTCAGGTAGTCAGGTGGAATGGAGGAGGAACCCTTCTCACGGCTCACCCTGGCCGTTTTATTCGCATGCGTCAGGGTTGACACTTGTCACCCATGAAACTGCATGCATTCCACCAGCGCACGTCTCCCTTGCATGTTCTCCCCTTGCCA
>SNQJ01S0029084.1:5778-25330 GCA_010110895.2 Picea sitchensis | reverse complement strand
TAGTTTTCTAACATATACTTCATCCTTGAATTTATTGGGCCATGTATCCTATGTATGTTTCATGGCTATTGAATCCGTTGGAATTCACATAACCCCTGACTCACTTCTATGTGAGCCATGCCATATTTACAACATGGCTAATTGTTTGCAACGAAAGAGCCTTTGAATCCTTGGAATTATAGGCATGTGCTTAAATATCTTATGAGGACTACCATGTTCCTTACCAATTTTTATTTTTTTATGGTACATTTCATGCCCACATTATGGGCATATCTCTTTGTCCACATATTTGGTTTTGTATAGAATACAATAATTCAGACATGTCTAGTATGATATGTACTCAAGACCCAACATTTTCAAAAAAAAAAAATCCTCTGTGCAACTATTGGACAAGACATTATCACTCGGAAGTACCTTATCTTTGAGTAACATGGAATTAGTGGGAAATATAAATGTACATTGTCATTAGGCATGAATAAAATTGACCCTTTTCTTCCTTTATTGTGTGACAAGATTCCTTAAAACAATAGGGGACTTAATGGTTAGTCACCTCAAAAGTGTTGAGAAATACGCGTTTGACATACCATACATTGATTTCAAGTTGTATAGTAACATTGTTGTCCCTATTTGGGTAGACCTTGACCCTTGTACTCAACCAAAGAGAGGGGTGGTGGAAGCAGGTTTCAGGATTTAGAATAAGGTATCTACGACATCAACATTATCCCCTAGTTCATTTTTCTAGAATGCATCTAACAACATTCCCTCCATGGATTTGGTATCCCGCAAGAAATATCCATACCAACCTCTATATCATTGCCTTCATCCCCCAACATGTGAAAAACTAGTGTTACTGTAGAGGTTTTGAATTAGTGACTCAGTACTTAGTGGGAATTAAATAGGTGGTTGTTTCAACCATTCTCGGTATGCTTCCTCTCTGAGTTGTAATCGTTTAGCAATAAGATTGTGACTTGACATTGTAATGGGGTAAAACAGTAGATGGTGGACAGGTTGCTCGTCATCAGAATCATAATTTTAAAAATATTTAACATTACATCGATAATATTAGTAACATGGTGCATTTAATATGTTCAAACATTATACCAAACACTTATTAGAAGCATGGACATTTTTTCCCAATAATAAACATGCAACCAACCACTTTATAAGACAAATGTCATATTAAGAAATACATTTACATTAGTTCAATTGAAAATCCAAAAGTACAATTACTTAATCATTTTTTTCTTATGCCCTACGAGGTTTTCTACATAAAAGACATCCAATTCACAGTGTAATACCATTGACCCAAGATGGTTGTTGGAAGATGGCATGTTACGATTGGTAGGGTAAAGCAGTTGTCCATTTTCATCAAACATATTATTGTGGTATCTTTCTCCTAATAAGAGCTTGTAGAATTTTTGGACTACTAGAATATATTGAGCATCTGAACTCGATCATGAATCTTGATCCTACAAAATTCAATGAACAATTATTCAACTGCCCCTTCATACATAACATAAATTCAATGAGATAAATGAACTATAAATAAAATATAAACATATTATAATTGGCGTGATATAAATTGAAGGACTTCCAACGATATGAAATGAGTTGGAATCTATAGAATTGGCCATTTGATATTATAATTATTTTTTCCTGGATTTGAGCCAAAATTGTCATTTTGGGAAGCGTAGAACAATCTAACTTCAAAACAAAAAATCGAATAAATTTTATAACTTAACGGTGCAATTAATCATATAAAGACTCACCAGTGCATATAGATAAACCAAATGCACCAGTGCATTTAATTGAGAGAATCATCTAAGACTGACCTCCGTTATTGCCTCCATAAAGAAAAGCCTCCACAAAATTTAAATGTGGGTGTTTTCATTTGCATTTTGCAAATTAAATTGTTTTACGGTGCATTATTGCCTACACGCCGCACCGATGTGTTTCTAACTATATAGTGCACTGACTGAAGAAAATTAAAACAATAATATGTGCTTACTATCAATGTGTGGAAATGTATTACGAAAAATAAATCGGTGTGTTATATGTACACACAACCTTGGTGTGCTACTCACTATATAGAGCACCAGAAAAGTAAGTTTTGAAAAAAACAACACGCGTTTATCATCAATGCACTAAAATATACAACTAAAAAATGAGCGGAAATTTAAGTTTTGTGTTTATAAATGAAAACTGTATTCCTTCTTTTATTTTTTGACAAAATTTAGAAGGGAGATTTGTGCAACAGAGAATTATCAGCAAAGACTTCGAAGTGGATGGATATTTTTTGCAGAGCTAAATTCAAAAATGATTACTATAGATCACATAGAAATATGTAGAGGAGATATTTTAGGTATATGACTTCATTCTATTAATCATCTTAATATTTCCCCTATTTGATTCAAACAGTTTTTAGTGCATTCCCAAAACAAAAAAAGTGTTTCATAGGTATCTTCAGTATCGGAAGCCCTATTTTCATCACTATTTATTTTCTTTCTCTTTCTATATTTCACAAGCAAAAAAAAAAATACAACAAATTTTGTATAGGGTTTGTTTATTTATATATGGGTGTTTTCTATCCATTGTAATGAAACCACTCATTGCATTGGATCTCAAACAGTCTTGTCGATGCCAATTTTTTTTATTTTTAAACATATTCACAGTTAACGGTGCATTATGTACATAGGAAGAGCATCAATGTGAATTTTTATGTCAGCAACACTACTTAATTTAAATTAGAAATAATATTTTAAAAAAAAATCATGATCGGCGATGTGCATTATATATAGATAAGCACCAAGATGCATTTTCTTACAAAGAGCATCGTTGAGTTTAAAATGGAAATAATATTGATTTTTATATGGAAACTTTCATGTCTTAAATTTGTTCACATGTTAGTGATGCGTAATAAACAATACTTAGGAAGTCATACTTTTTCTTAATTCATAAAGCATTAGTTGAATACAAAAATTTGTAAAATGTTTTTCAATTTCGCAATGACATTGTTATAATGTACTAATGTGTATATGTATGGTTGATGCACCAGTGCATATAAATATAGTTGACGACGTAATGCATATACATATGGTTGACGCCCCGGTGCATATTAAGTTACTATATGCACTAATATCTTATTTTGTAAAAAAATACATAATTTGTATATCTGATGATTCCTAGTTTTTGTTTTCACATTATAAATATGGTTGAACATGTTCTCTCCTCTCCTTTCCCTTCGCCTCTATTCATCCTCTCATTTTATACTTAGTCATTTTTCCCATTTGTCTCATTACTTTCATATCCCCTTACCATTTTCCACACTTAACCATTTTTTCCTTATTACTTTCCAAGTTCACATTCATTTCCCTTTTACTTTATTTTCCCATTTCTTTTTATTTTCCTTTCCATTTTCATTAACCCATTTTTCCATTTTTTTCCTTTCCCCTTTTTTCTTTTCCCAAATTTCACATAATTCCTTTTGTTCCCTATATATTTCTTTTCATTTTTCATATTTTCCATATTTCACATGATCCATTATATACTTTCCAGACTTAGTCTTATTTACTATGGCTTACTGGGGTTGGTTGGTTGGTGATATTTATTAAGAGTATGTTTTATCTCCCCTACTCTCACAATGCACTTTGACTTTTGCCACCTTCACAATGCACACAACTCTTTTTACTACTCGTTACTATGTAACTTCTCCAACACTTAGAAAAATATATATGAGTTATTGTGGGTTCACGGATTCATGGGTTGGTGAGGGTTGGTGATATTTATTTGGGTTGGTGAGGGTTGGTGATATTTATTTCATATGTTATATCCACCGACCGATTCTCAATACTTAGAATATTTTACAACTATTTACCTCTCCTCTCCACTTCTTTACGTGAACCCGCCATATTATTTTAATAATATTTTTACTATCCTAAGTTCTATGAGGAACATATCCAAGTGACACATGGCACTTTATTAACCAATGATATATATCCACATGGAAGTTAAATGGATGGTGCCACATGGAAACTAATTAATGGAGACACGTGGCAGCATACAAAAAGTGACACATGGCATGATTTTATTGGAGACTTATGGTAGATTCTTATTGGAAAATTGTTGGCCTATCGAGTGATGACATGTGGAAACATTTGGTTGGGTGACTCATCATTGATGACTGGGCATATTGGTGGTTGACTGGACATACAAAATTATTATTATATTCAACAATTTTCCAAGGGTCAAATCCTCCTAGCTCCATAGTCTCATCTCTCCTTTATTTATTTTCAAGTGTATGTTACATTAACATTATATACCACTAAGACTCTTTTATTCTTGTACATGTGGGATAAAAATAATAAATAAAAGTTTAAATTCAACAAAGGAGGTCAAAATTAAATCAAGGGTCCACATTTACCAATCAAACTTGATCAACGGTGGTTGAGTCATGATCTTGCAAAGGCTATATCTTGAGCTCCTCACCTGCCTCTGTTTGCCGCAAAATTTATAACGTTGAAAATGTATTTCGATGTAGAATATGGTGGTACAGGTTTCAAGTGTTGAAAGTTGATACATTTTTCTCAGAAATTAAAATATCAGATAGCTGCATTTTTTAATGGGCATGCGTGACAACTCAACTTCACGAGCTCATATCTTGATATCCAGGCGACGGATTTGGAAAAATTGTATATCATTTAAAATGTAAGGCGATGAATATCACATATGAAATTATTTCCATGGCTAAAAATTTTATTATCATTCCCATATAATTAAAACACAGTCATTCTATTTTAAAGGGAAATTAATGAAATTTCAAAAAATAAAAGTTTAATTAAAACTTTTATTAAAAAAAGGAGAGGGACCCACTTTCAATATACTTGTATTAATGATGTGAATCAATTAACGAGGCATTAATTAAAGGAAATGTTTCAAGAAGAAACTTGTACGGAAATTTCTAGAAGGGATAAACCCTAACTACTCAAGTAGTTAGAAAATATCTTATTAAAAAGAGAAGAGAGGCTTCATCAAAGGGTCCAATAATCAGTATTGTCAGAGGGGAAGGGAAGAAGATTAGAGGAAGAATAAGGTACAACCATGGATACACAATCAAGGTTCTGATCAAAATAAAGAAATCTTCATCTTCTCCATTTTTTTTTATATATTCTTCTACACCACTTCTCATAGTTTTATGATCGAATCTCAGAGTTGGGCACAAGGATGAGTTGTTGAGTGTTCTTCTTATATTATTCTAAGATATTTTATTATACGATCATGGAGTATTTGCATCCACATATATGGTTGTCAAATATTTTGTAATGAAGAACATCTTTCATGAATAAAACTCCACAAAGAATTGCTTCGAGGTTGATCTTGAATGTATCTTGTACCTTTGAGTTTTAAGTATCAGGTATTTGAGGTTGGCCTATCAAATTATCTTTCGATCTTGATTGCAGTACTCTGTTAAAATTCTTTGAGATGATCAAATCATTCTCTCCTATGAAGAATATATGGATGTATTTATATATTATTAAGAAGATTGTGTGTGATGTTGATCACAATTTAATTCTGATGTTGAAACCCTCCTTCGATCTTTTCTGATTAAAAGACTTTTGTTGCACATAAAAATAATATTGGGTTATTGAAGAACCATTTTCATATAAATCCAATCAATAAAGGATTTGGGGTTTTTTTTCTAGCACTCTCCTTACTCTAAGATATTCAAAGATATATATTTTAGCCAAAGAGGAAAACCACCTCTCTAAAAACGGAGGAGGACTAATGTCCTCATAAGGTTGTTGTTTCGGTCCTGACGGATTCAAGCATCAACAACGCTATATTAAATTCACTGAGGTGTAAAAAACTTAAAAGCATCGATGCTTCATACAAAAACAAGGTGAAATCGGTGCGTAGAAATTATAAGAGCATCGATGCTCTTCATACAATGAAAAGGGAGAAACCAATGTGCAATAATTATAAACACACTAGTCTGTTTGTATTATATTAATGCATCAGGGTGGGTTTGTAAATAGTGCACCAATGCATTTTGACAATAAAAGCACCGAAAAAAACCTCCACTACAAGCTCTGCCCACCCAAATATTTTTAGTTATATGGAACATCGTTAAAACCTCTACAGTCAATAGAGGATGTTGTAGCAGAGGTTTTTTTGAAAATTTTGCCAAATTTTGCAACACTAAAAACCTTCGCTAGAAGCTCCTTATAGTGTTCCTACCTAAAGATTGCTTGATTTCTAGCTAGTTAAATCTTCCAGCATATATACTTTGGAAGTGTTGTCCATACTTGTTTAAATTGTTGTTTGTTTCATAAGGGAACCTTATATGTGAAACCCCACTTCCCAAAAATTTATTTCCATGTTGCTAACTTGTGGAATTGATTCTCAAATCCCATCAAATCCTTTTTCCAAACAATTTTAGTGTAACTACACTCCCAAACTAAATGTGGTACAGTTTCAAAATTGTCCAAGAACATAGTGCACCTTGAAGATCCTTGGATCCCTCTTTTAGTCAATTTTTATGTTGTTAGTATTCTCTCATGAACTAAATCCCAACAAAATGTGTATATTTTAGGGATCCCATCAACTTGCCAAAATTTTGCCCAAATTGTGGATTAGGGGGAAGAGTTTTCTTGGCCAATTTCAACTCATATCCCTTATTTATTGTATATATGGATGATCTCCAACCTTGTTGATCATGACTAGACTGAATTTTTTGTGCACATCCTCTTTAAAGGACTTTCATTTTCTGGACTAGAGATGTTAGTCTCAGAGGAACTTCTCCAAAATTCCAACCCTCCCACCATTTGTTAGTGTTCCAAGTAGATATATCAGCAATAGTTCTGATTCCAATGGAATCCATCCAACACTTCAAAAATTCCAACTCATTTGTATGTACCAAAGGCTTATTCCCCATTATATTATCATGCCAAATATTTGTTGAGCCCCCCTTTCCTATAACCCATGCAAGATGTGATTGAATCATGGGAACAACTGCATTAATCAATTTCTATATTGGAGAACCATTCCTAGCTACATGAGGCTCATTCAAACATCTTTTTCTGGTCTAGTGAAGTATTTCTTGACTAAGAAATTTTTCCACCAATTATATTTCCTAGTAACTATTCTCCATAAGGTCTTTCCCCCCGAGGCCAAATTCATCAATCCAGGGTCAAGAATCCCTAAAACACCAGGCATTTTTAGTGCCCACACTATGTACCAGATGATTAGATGAAACCACTTATTGTTGGATTTTCCACCTTGCCACATAAAATTTTGAATCAACTTTTCTATTTGTTATTGTACCCCTACTGGAGCTAAGAGAGTTGAACATTGATAAATAGGGAGAGAATATAACATTTATTTGATGAGTTTAATTCTCCTTGCTATATTTAACCATTGAGTTCCCCATTGCACAAATTTTGACATGATATTTCTTAAAATTTGTTGCCATGAGATAGAGTAGAAGAATGAAGATAAATAGGCATTCCTAGATATGTGAAAGAATTCCAATCATCCTTGTATGGAAAATGAAAAACATTAGACGGAGTTGCAAGAGAATTTTGACATACATTCATGGCATATATTTGACTTTTGAGATGTTAATTGAGCCTACATATGCTTAAGTAAATAGGTACAACTTGTCTTTGAATATTTTGGCTATTGTGACTGAAGTTCCTCCCAAGAGTAGATTATCATCTCCGAACTAGGAGTGGTGTATCCTTATCACTCCTCTGACCATTCGAATTCTTGGAAGCAAACTATGAGCCTAACCACTCTCCAATTTCCTCCTTAGAATTTACACCATAATTATATATAGAAATGGAGATAGGGGGAAACCTTGCCTTAATTCTCTACTTGCATTAAAAAAACCGGTAGGGGTGTCCATTGACCAAGGGTGAAATCCAAGGATTGCTAATACAAGCAGAGGTCCATCATATGAAATTTTCAATGAATCTAAACCGATGGAAAACATAAAAGAAAATAATTTCCTAACATGGTCAAATGCATTGGCCATGTCAATCTTAATTATCATCCATTTGTCCCCTTTAACTTTAATCATATGAACAACTTCCTATAATAGAATTATGTTATATGTTATTTACCTTTTTTCCATAAAACCACCTTGATTTTTTTATATGATTTTGGGGAGAAAAACTTTGAGCCTAGATGCTATGATTTTTTGTATTATTTTGTAAGAATCATTGCACAGAGGGATCATCCCGAACCTATAAAAATATATTGGATTTTCTTCTTTAGGTATGAGGGAGAGGAATGAATAATTTGTAGCTCCTCCCATTCTAAAATATTTCTGAACATACTAGATCATTCTCACTAAATTGTATTTGATAGTATTCCAAAAGACTCTATAAAAATGGATAGTAAAATCATCTGGCCCAGAAGCTTTATCCAGATTCAGTTCTCATATTGTAGATTGTATTTCCTATTTTGATACCCTCTCCACGATATTTTCATTTTCTTCAAAGGAGATGCTTGTTGGAATATTATTCAACATTGCAGTTGAAACTTATGACTCTATGCCCTCCTTTTCATTATAAATGTCTTTAAAATGAAGAAAATTTGCTTCCTTGATTTTGTCAAAAGTGTTGAGAGTATCCCCATTGGCAGTATTTATCTATTTAATATTATTCCTCCATAACCTGGCTCTTACTTACTTATGAAAGTAGGAAGTGTTTCTATCCCCTACCTTAAGTCATAATCTCTTAGACTTCAATCCAAATCATTTCTTCATTACGAAGAGAATTTTCATACCTTTGGAATGCCTCTCTTTCCTCCATTACCATTCCCTGAGTGACTTGATCAAGTTCAATTTGATTATATATTCTTTCTAAATTCTCTTTATTAGCTTGAACCTCAATTTCTAGGAGAGAAGGATGATTTTTTTCCCACTCCTTAAGTGCTTTCTTAGTATTTTTTAGCTTTTTCTCCCATATATGAACCAAGGAGCCAATCACCCAATTATGCCAGGTTCTTTTTATAATTTAAATTGCTACTCTATCCCAAATCCAAAGGGGATTAAACTGGAAATGAATTGGCCCAGAATTAGGCACCTCCTTAACAAACAATGAGATTGATTTGTGATATGATGTTATCCATGAGATGATTCGAGAAGAGGTAGGAAAATCACTCTCCAAAAACATGCTTTGTATCAAGAACCTATATATCCTTTCCATTATATGTTCAAGACATATCCACTTGTTCATCCAAGCATATTTTCCTTTTTTAGGTTTAACATCTAATAAATCTCATAAAGAGATGAGATCTTCCATCCTTTCCCTAAATGGGTCGTGTTGGAAATATTGTCATTGATGTCAACAGTCAAAGTGATGATCTGTAAATATGAAGTACATCAGATGAGATTGTCATTGATGTCAACAGTTGAAGTGATGATCTGTTGTTAAATGACATATGACATTGTCATTGACATCAATAGTATATCAGTCAACTGAAGATGTCAAACTATGTGGAGAGATAGACAGCGCAAGCTCACGAGGAGGAACAAACAACAGAAGCGAATTGTATGAAGATCAAGGCTCAGAAGTACAGAAGTATTTAGTGTTTATTATTGATCACAATATGATCAACAATGATTCGTTGATCAAAATCTCTGAAGGAAGAACGAATTGTAGAGATGTCATCGGGATCAGTGAAAATACTGAACAGTTGATCAGTGCGCAGAAAATGCGAGAAGCCTCAGCAGCTGTCCGATCAGAATGAGAAGCTCAGCAGTCGTCTGATCAAGAGTTTGAACATGTTGATCGTTTGATACAACGCACATCGGTCATTTGAGTGACCGTGGGCTTGAGGACCATTGAAAGATCGTGACCATTGATATGCTTCAAGAATACCTGTCAGTCGTCGGATCCAATGGAGCTGCAACGAGGATAAGCCCAGGAGTTATTTAACACTCCAAAGCAATGAAATGATATGATCCGTTGGATCAAGAGAACATGTGGCAAGTGATTGGAATTTCACTGACTCACAGATCAGGGAAGTCAAATACAGTGTTTCATGAACTCGCAAAATGCGAAATTGTGATATGATATGGACTATTAGATCATGGAGGGTCATGGACCGTCGATCCAACATAAGCGGATATCGGGAAATCGGGAATGGAAGAAGGGAGGTGAGTAGTCCTCCAAACTCATGAAATTCAAAGTCCCGAACGCCGAAATTTCCAAAGGGACACGCGTCAGTAAATTGAAAGCTTCGAGATTTGACATGCTAGAAGTCACGAAAATCGTGAAGGATGAAATGTCGAAGAGCCGAAGTGACTAAAGTTTGAAGGGACGAAGTCACGAAGAGCCAGAATTCCAAAGTGTCAAAGTTACGACAACCGTCGGTTTTAGCAGTGAAAGGAGGAGTGTAAGGTCTAAAGTAGATTGTTGATCTGTCTCCGCTAAATAGACATGAAACGTCTGATTGTTTCGGTGATATTGTGATCGTGAGTTTTGTAGTATTGGAAGTCATGATGACTTGAAGGGAAAAGTGTCGAAGCCCCGTCAGCTGTCCATCGCTTCGGGAGAATGAATCATGTCCATTCAATAAATCTCGACCGTTGATTTTATTGAAGCACTCAAACGCTCGTCTCGCCTAAATGTGAGGTCACTGCCATTGGTCATATGGTAAAAAGGTTTGACATTGCAGAGTGTAATGTGTTGTCGAAATTATTGAGCCTATGGTTATATGCCACGGTCATGTGAAATGGCTTGAAGGAAGTGCCTCCATGGAATCTGGTCTCTGTGAAATAAAAGAGATTTGATATCGAGTATAAAGGATTAAATTGATCCATGACTGTGATCAATTTATGAAAAACCTTCACGGTAAAATGAACCGATACACAGTCATGATTAAAAGAGAATAAATCATGAAAATATGAATAAAGAATAAAAAGAAAATTGATATTAATTAAATTTTAGATTATCATTTTAAATGAAAAGGTACAATGTTTCAAATAAAGGGACATGTTGTTTTAAATTTCACTCCAGTTTGAAGATTATATAAATGAGAAAAACTAGTGAGAAGAAAGTGTCTCTGTAGTCGATAAAAGAAGATCAAAAGCTGAAGCAGATTCCAAGAAGATATCAGAGGAAAGAAAATGTGAATATCTAAGAATATGAAATGTGGTGATGAGTGTCTTATGATATACCTATGATCATAAGATAGAATTGATTCTATAATGGATCGCTACTACTGGAGTTGAATAAACTCTAGTTCCATAGACTGGGTTCTATCAGCAAGCTGGGTCTTGCGCCAAGTTGGGTCTTGGCAGAGAGTTGGTGCTCTCCAAGGGGTTGGTGCTCCTTACTTCAGTTGTTGCTAAAATAAAATCCTCTCTCACATATATTCATATTACTATGTTCATATTTATTATACAAAATCTTATACAAACATCTGGTGTCTTTGTGTTCATTGTAATTATGATGTGATTTTTTTTAATCTGTTCAAATATGTTTTAAGTGGTAACTTGTGAAAATAAATAGTTAAAATAGTTGACACACTAATTCACCCCCCCCCTCTTAGTGTGGGCCGTGTGTTCTTCAATTGGTATCAGAGCATTGAAGAACACACGGTTTGACATCTTCTCCACATAGTTTGACATCTTTTGTTGACTGATATACTGTTGACATCAATGACAATGTCATCTTTCATTTAACAACATATCATCACTTCAACTGTTGACATCAATGATAATCTCATCTGATGTACTTCATCATTACAGATCATCACTTCGACTGTTGACATCAATGACAATATTTCCAACAATCTCCCCCTTTGTCATTGAGGTCAACACACTAACTTCATATACAAAACTGCCCCTATGTTGATGCTTTCCTTTTATGAAGTTTTCCTTTATATGAAGTTTTCCTTTATATGAAGTTTGTCTCCCCCTTTAACATCAATGGCAAAGGGTTTCTTCTCTTATGATTTGTTAGTATGATTACTTTTCTGACCACTGGTAAAGCTCTTGTATGTTACTGATCAGATTGAACTTGGGTAACTCTTCATGTGGACATGTTCTGCCAGTCATAGTTGAATGACTCCCCCTGTCAATATGCTCTCACTCTGCTTCTGACTATTCTCCCCCTTTGTTTCTAAAAAGGTAACTCTTCCTGACAAGGTTTCTTCCCTGTTAATTTACTAACTTCCTATCTCAGATGGTTGGCATTTTTTGTGTTTCATATGAGTAGTCTTCTTGATAAAAAAAATTGTAATGATCGATTCTTTTCAAAACTTAATCTAATTACATTTTTATTTAATACGTCCCCTGAACTTTTACGGATTGTTCTCCCCCTTTGTTTCTAAAAGGGTATATTTTTCCGCCAGGGTTTCTCCTCTTGTTATTACTGCAAGATGTCATGTACCTCATTTTGTACATCAAAATGTTGCTTCTGTGAATGTCGTTGTCCTACTGGAACACTACGCAATTGTAGCTCATCTTTATTCAAACAACCCTTGGTTTTTTCCATCGATTCCCATCGATCTCTAACTAGGATACCAATTGGTATCAAAGAGAGGTTCCTTCAAAACACAGTTTAAACACTAGAAGGTAGATCCTGAAGAAATGGGTGGAAATATGGTTCTCTCCGCAATTGAAGCTCCTTTATTCAATGGAACTGATTATTCCTCATGGAGAGAAAATATAAATAGTTTCTCAAGTCAAAAGGATATTAAGTTTGGAGTTCAGTAGTAAGCAAGCCCTGGGACTTAACTACATTAAAGAATCTATCCAAAATTACAATCCAAAGAAGAGCAAGGAAGAACAATGAAGTGGCACTGAAGATTCTTCTCAATGGATTATCAGATACATTCAAGATAAGAATAGGACTATGCACATCCGCCAAGGACTTATGGTTGAAGTTAGAAAATATGTATCAAATAAAAAATGAAGACACAGAAGACATTCCTATCAAGGATGAATATGAACACTCAACCATCAATAAAGTTAAGGACTCTCCGCAATATTTCGATTGCAATAGAAGTGATACTAAATTCTCCTCCGCAAGTAAAGAAGAAGGCTCAGATACTATAACAGAATGTTCTGTTAGCATTTATCCCATGGAAGAAGAAGAAGAAAAACTATCAAAGGCCAAAGAAAAGGTTGATTGGGGTCTCTTTGAATACCTCTATCACCATAATGAATCAGACTATAGCTATCTTCATGACTACACTCAAGAATACCTTGAAAAGAGTCAAAAAAATGTCCTGAAAATAAATCAAATGCTCAAGGATAGTGATAAAATAATGTATGAACAGGACAATCAGTTAGAAGAGAAAGAAGAGGAGATCAAGAATCTGAAGAAAGAAATTAGTCAAGTAAAAGAAAAGGAGAAGGAAGATAAAGAGCTTGGAAATCATAAGCATATCCTGGAAATAAAAGAAAATCTCAAATACTATAAAGAAATCATATCTGAGAAAAATATTTAGTTAGAAAACAAAGAAGATGAGATCAAAAGATTGAAAACAAACATTGTTAATCTAACAGAAGAAAATGAAGAAGAAATCAACAGACTGAAAAATGAAATCACTCAAGCAAAAGAAGAAAAGAAGGAAGATGATGTCTCAAGAAAAAACATTGTAGATCTAAAGGAACTAAGGGAAAGCTATGTCAATCTTAAAATCCAACTTGAAGAAGCCAAAAGGAGGGAAGAGGTAGTAAGGAATCAGTTGGACCAAAAAGAATAATCATGTCATGAGTTGGAAGAAGAAGTTGTGAATCTTAGAAAGAAGGTTGAGAAGTCAGACACCCAAAACAAGTTCTTGAACAACTCCACATCCCTGGATGAGATCTTGGATAGTCAGAGATCACCAAATGACAAATATGGCCTTGGATACAATAAGGAAGAGATCAGAAATCATAAAAAATCTGATGCAGTTCCTTCATTTTTAAAAGGTGAAAACAAGTCTGACACAAGTCCTTCACTTATAAAGGATGAAAACAGGTCTGACACAATCCTTCATTTGCAAAAGATGAAGACAGGTCTGACAAAGCTCCTTCGTATGCAAAAAGTGAAAGCAGGCATGACTCAAGTTCTTCACGTTCAAGAAATAAAAGCAACACTACAAAATTTAGAATATCATATCATGGAAGACATCCAGAAGCTATTCATAGACCTCAAAGAAAGTTTAGAAGAGAGACACCTTCATGGATGAATCAAAGAAGGTATGAGAGTATCTTTAACGATTATTGTTTTTCTTGTAATGAATATGGTCATAAATCCTTGGAATGTAGGCATCATGGAAGAAAACAAGTTGGTAAGTTCAACAACAATATAAGATGTTGGAACTGCAATCATGTTAGACATATTGCTACATAGTGTTACACTATGAGATGTTATAGTTGTGGTAGATATGGACACAAAGCCTATAACTGTTGGAACTCAAGAAAACAGTCAATGAGAAATGCTTCATACAATATGACAAGAAGAGTAAATAAAATATGGAAAAGAAAATCAGAAGTACCAAACAAAAAAGATGATGAATATATTGCTCCTGAAAGTGATGATGGTAAAAATAGGATTTTGGAGGATGAAACTTCTAATAAGGAAAATTCTCAACTCAAGGATAAAGAAGCTTTTGGTGCACATAATAATGACGTTGAATATGAATCTTCAACTCTAGAACAACAACAAGAAGTTACAGATAAACCCATTGTGCAAAAAATCTTAAGGTCGTTACCTATGAGATATGATACGAAGATTTTTTTAATTTCAGATAGATCTGATCTAAATACACTCACAGTTTATCAGCTCCATGGAATATTTACAGCACATGAAATGAGAACAGGGCGTGATAAATCAGCAAAAGATGAAACATCTTTCAAAGCATCCAAGACAAAGATAAATCAAGAGAAAAAACCTCAATCCATCCATCTTGAAGAATCTGATGTGGAAGAAACCAATCGCATTAGAAAACTTCAGAAAGGATCATGGAAGTAAAAAGGCAAGCTTCTTTTCAAATGTTTTAACTATGGAAAAGTTGGTCATTTTTCATCCAAGTGTCCCTATCCCAAGGAGGACCCTGAAGATGAAGAAAATAAAAACAATTGGTGTCAGATCTAGAGGTCACGAGTTCGATACACACTCGGCTCGCGTTGAGGGGGAGATTGTTGCACGAAATTGCAAGTATTCAGCGCTCCCAGGTGTATCATGACAAGGGACTAATCACCTCTCATGGATCCTTGAAATCTGGCGGTGGTGATTTTACCAATCACCTGCGGGTTTTGGTGTAACGGAAGTAGTAATTCCAACAAGTCGCTCACTATACTCCCTCCCCTTTTCTCCTTTTAAATATGAGTAGTATTAAAATCTCTTGTCATTACAAAGTTATACCAATGAATCAACCATTTCAATTTTATTAAAGAATCCAAACACCGCCCTTTTCATAATATAACAAAGGCATATATACATTAACCACATTTATCTCCTCGTTTGTTTGCCAATTTTTTAGACAAGTCAATATCTAGTGTTGCGATTTTTTATTGTGAGTTATTTCCTAGAGAGAATTGTTATAGACAGCGCAGAATCACCCCAAGGCCCCTCTGGAACTGACTACCATTCCTTCACTATTTTTCCAAAATTTTCCACATATGAGTAATGTTACTTCCTCTTCTAATTTTCTCTCCTAAATTAGGATGATTTAGGGATTTTCCTTTTTGACCAAACTCCTTTTTTATTCCACCTTTTTTTTTACTCCCTAATCCCCTACAATTCCAGGAGACTATATTCATTACTTACAAATAGATTTTTGGAATCCGCCCCTAGATGGATTCATCCCACTTTGATTTATTGTGGTTCTTTTACCCATTAGGTTTGGAAAGGTATTTTGTTTTCATAATTCTATTTTTTTTTCATTTATTCTCATTTTTATTTGTAGGTTTTCTTCCCATCCTTGTTCAAGTTTTTCCTCCTAAAACTATCTCTTCCATGCCCTCATTATTTCTATCATCTTCTTCATAAGGAATCTAATAATTTGAACCAAAATCCATATTTAATTATACCACAATTGATACCATTGGGAGATCCTTAACCTAATTATGGTTGCAACTCCCAACCTCAGGTGATTAAATGAACTCAATATTAACCTTTTTTTTTAATTTCCCTTATTAGGGTTTCCATTGTTTTGAAAATTTGCCTTTGTGTCATTAACGAGGTCAATTTATTCAAGGGATAGTAACTCATACATGTTTTGATTTTTGTTACCTACTACCCATTTTCTCCCTATTGTCGAAGTTCCTTTGGCCCCTGTTTCTTGAGCTCTAGATGTGCCAGTGTTAGAAGCTTCCTATGTTGTTTTATTAGTGCTTGTTTTCTGTGATATTATCACTACATAAGGATTTTCTTTGGACTATTTTCTTGGACCATTTTTTCCATTGAATCTCTTTTCTTTTACTCAATTCCATTGGTTCTCTTTTTCCTGAGGTCCTTTCTCTGCTTCCACATTTCTTGGACAATTTTTGGAAAAATGTCCATATTCATGACATTGCTTGTATTTAAAGGGGATTTGTTCATAATCCATTCCTTTAATATTGTTCTAGTCATCAAGTACCAATTGCACCGCTTCCGGTAAACCCTTCTCCAAATCTACCTCTACACAAATTCACACACAGGACACAATTCCATCCTTAGTTTTTTCCGTGTCTATGTAAGTCCCTAAAGTATTCCCAATGAAATTCAACACTTCATCATTCCAACAATGTAATGGGAGATGTGTCAATCTAACCCAAACTAGTACTGTCAACAGGATGTCATATTTAGTGTTGAAGTTTGATGTCCATCTGTTCAAATACAACCCTTTGGTTCCATAAAAATATGGCCCATTTCGAAAAATGAGATCATTGTCCTCCTTATTTTAAAATTAAAATGTATAGAATCCTCTTCCACAAAAAATATGTGAAATATTGACTTTGATGAGTCTGACCCAACTCTTATGTATCAAGGTCGCCATGGATTTTGGGGAGGGCCAAACCCCTGTAAATTGTCCAATCAAAGCTCTCTTCACAAGACTCGGTGACATATTCCTTGCATTTGCTACTGGCATCTAAACTTTAAAGATTTCCTCCAACCTCTTGACCAAGTGTGTCAACACACTTTTGATCTCCTTACTCAATGAAGTTACCAATGCCTTAAATGCATCTTATTTTGATGGAGAGGACAAGGGTGCCCCCACTGAAATAGTGTTCATTTCATAAACCCTCCCCTTTAGCACACTTGAGGAAAAGTGAAAACCTACATCTTTCCTCCATTTTGTGCACTCTAAAAAAGATTTGCATCTCAAGAGACTTGATCCCTCTCTAAGCATGATAATCCAAATTTAAATATGAATTTACATTGATTGTAATCTCACTCAATTCACTAAGGAGCTCAAAACATATGCAATATGGATATATAAAAATGCAATTTTGACTATTATCAAGATATTTATATTTGCATTGTAACGATATTTCTATGTAAATATATATGTATAGTATTATTTGTATTTATTATTATTATTATTATTATTATTATTATTATTATTATATCAGGTATACATATCAAATGGATTTTTTCATATAGAGAGTTATTTTTTATTCCATTGCTATTTCTATTTAACTAACATATATTATTATTATTCCAATGTGTGGTGTAAAGCTATAAGACTATTCAAGAACCCTCTTGGTGGTGGAAAGAGGTTTGGAAAATAAAATTCTCATTAAAGAACGCCTCTTCCTATGGTGTATGATAAAAAAAATAAGATGCCCACATGGGATAAGATGAGAAGTCGTCACATGGAAGGTTCGGGTTGGTGCACACTCTGTAAAGAAGAACAGGAATCAATCACACATATTTTTTTAAATTTCTCTTTTGTACATCAGATCTGGACTGAATGCTCAGTTTCCCTAAATCAAGCTTTCATATGGCAAGGACCAATTATAGAAGAAGCTTGGAGGGAGTGGATAAAAAAACCCTCAAAACAAAAACATAAAATCCCTCCCACTTATCATAAATTGGGGAATCGAGTTGGCCCGAAATTCAACCATTTTTAATAAAAAAAATCCTCCATTCCAGAGCACATAGTATCTCAAAGCCTTAGCATATTATCACACTTCCCTTAAGGGAAGGACGAATCTTAGATGAGGCATGCAGTGGCCGAAACAATGGATCATACAAAGTCATGGGCCTAATTTTATGGGGCCTCACAAAATGATGGAAAAATTTGTGGGGGTGGGGTTGTACTTTATCTATCTGACTCCCATTACTACTATTTAACTTTGAAACTCGGACTAGGAACAAACAATTATGCAGAATTAATGACCCTCAAACTATTGCTCACCTTTGTTGGGGAAAAATGGATGAACACTGTACAAATTTTTTGAGACTCTATGGTGATTATAAATTGGATTAGGAAATCACAAATTTGTCACAACATCAGACTTCTTCCTCTCCTGGATGAAGTTTTTATTATCTTGGCATCTTACATGCATTTTTCTATCTGTCATGTTTATAGGGAAAGAGACTTGACAACAGATAACATCTTTAAAGAAGGTACTCGACTGGATATGGGGCAATAGAAAGTAACATAATTAAGAGATGGAACAACACACGCCTTTTATCACAGACCGTTTATTGACCCCGTGGGTACAGAGGGAAATATCCCTCAGTCCTGACTTTTACTTTGTCTGAAATTTCTGGCTTGGCTTTCTTTTTTGGCTCCACATCCATGGATCAGAGTTTCCTTTTTTCTAATCTTCAGTGCAATAGTGTGGTTCGGTACCAGTTTTGTGGAATTTTCTTGAACACTATCTAGAAAACAGTTTATACAGATCGGTACTTCACTCCTCCACAGCGTCAACAAGATTTTGTACCAGGGGATTCTTTATATTTCCGGATTTATTATCACAATTATTTTGTATCTTCATATTTATTATCACAATTATCACAAATATTTTGTAGGATTCAGTGGATAGATGAGCCGGTGGGGATCAATGTCTATAGACTCGTATTTTTGTGGCTGAACTCTTTACACTGAGAGTTATGTTGGACCAAATGCATCGTTCTACATGCATTATGCAGAATGTAAAGTTTCTTTCTACTGGGAATAAAATTTACTTTTTTTCCAAAGGGAAAAAAAAACTATAAGACAATTAAAAAAATAAATTCTACAAGCAACTAACAAACTAAACACAATGTGGTGTAGAACTATTGCACAATTAGAGAATGAAAATGAATTCTCTGACACAATGAGCATAAACAAACCACCAAAAAACTAAACACTTAGTTTGATGGAAATATTTTCATGGCTAGGACTAAGTACATGGTGTGGAAGTCATTGAGGTCGAACATGGAACAATTTATCTCAACAAAAATCATGAAAAATAAATGTTTACATGGAATTAACATGCAACCGTAAAAGACTAATAATAATTAGTACAAATAATAATCTGTTTTAAAATCACAAACTAAAAAAACATTAAAATATTTGGATAACTTAAAATTTTGATTATAATATTTCATCAGATTCCAGCTTGAATTATTGA
>SNQJ01S0029083.1:16610-76904 GCA_010110895.2 Picea sitchensis | reverse complement strand
GAGACCCAGCCGGATTTGACCTCAAGACCTCCTCCCAACACTTGGAGAAAGGTACTTGTCATTACCAACCGCTCTGTCTCACGGGACTGACGTTAAGTTATTTCATGGGGGAATTTCAAATGGTAGCGATTGGGTGCACAACGATGTCCAAGATCGGGGACGATGCATATCTTTTGCTAAAGGTTTTATTGACTTATGCCAACGTTAGGTCGACGATATCGACATGAACAAAATAAATGCTCAAGTTATTTTTCGTGGTTATTTTATCAGGATGCAGATGTGGCATCTTTGGATAGGTTGAGAGCATGGAAAGGTGTGCAGAACAAAGTTTTGCAATGGACTATGAAGGTTGAAATAATGAACATGGATAGCCCGGATCACAGCAAGCTATATTATGATCGGTCATCAAGAAGAGTGGTAGCGTGCAAAAGTACAGATCTTGGTCTTTGGTTCACCGATGCCATTTGTCGGTTGGTGATCAAAGAGAACCGAACCTATGTGCTAAAACATAGTTTCTTGATCTTGGTTTGTTGACGTTGACGCGCTATCCACGATCAATGAGATTAAAAACTTACCCTAATGGAAATGTGGTGAGATGAAATGGCTTGGGGTTGATGACGTGTTGATGCTGGTATGGATTACATCGTGGAGATATAAGTACTTACATGTCAAATGACGAGGCAAGGTGATGTGTTCACCGTAGTCATGACTTTATATCATGCTATTTTTAAATGAGACTTACCGAGAAAATTGACGCTTGGGATGAATTCTCGAGCAAATTTGACGATCACGATATCAAGGAGATTTTATTATTGGCATTGGTACTTGACACATTCTTGGATGAATTTTCTATTTGCAAGGATGGGTGTTTATGGCCGATATTCATCGGCATCGAAAAATGCCTCTGCGTATTGTCTACTGATGCACGTTTGCTTGCTGACATCACCGTTGTTTGACATTGATCGAAGTTGACTCTCTTAAGGATGAATTGTGTCATTTGCATCTTTATTTGCTGACTTGGTCGATGCTCGATGTGCACCAGTGTCGACATTCTAAAAGGGTGACCATCGAGCATCAACAAACTTAAGTTTTGACAGTGATTTGAAAGGTCTTTTTTTCGGGAAATGTTGAGTGTTGAGAGCTTCCTTTAATTCTCTAAATAAACTATCCCTTATTCATTCTACTGACAAGGCATATTAAGCTAGGAAAACATTTGAAACCATCGAAACAAAAGAAGCAAAATTTAAAAATCACTAAGGTTTTACGAGAATCAAAGCATAAAGACAAAATTAAAGAAAGTGGTACACTTAAAAATTAAAGAAATTTAAGGGTGTGTTGAGTTCTCAACAAATGGTGATTCACTGGTAGAAGCCAAACTCTCTATTCCTCTTTTACTGATATTGATAGATGCTTTGGGATTTGGAGTTCAACTTGATAAAATGACCTATGGATGATTCCCCAATATGTATATATATAACCCAAGGAACATCCCCGTCGACCACTTGTGGGAATTCACTTGATTCCATGCCTCTTTCCATTAAACCAATGAATTATACCCACCTGACGAGAATTGAGTTGGAACTCAAGGTTTCTAGGAAGGCATGGTGTTATTACTTTTTTAGAGTTAAGACCCTGACCATGGTGTTGCTTCGCTTCCAAAAAGCATCCATATCCACGACATAGTCACCCTGATATCACAGACCTTGTTCTGCTACCAACGAGTGTCCATATCCCCGATGGAGATATCTACATACCCTCCCAGATTATACATTATTTCTTATTATCTTGTATATGTCTTTGTTGCATAGGTACCAAGAATGAATTAGGGAGGAGGATATCTGTTTCTTGTTGGAGGAACACAACTTCATAATTTTATTTATTGTCTTTCCTAAAAAGTATGAGAACCGATTCTACTCTATCTGGGGTGTCGTTCATACTTTCATCTATTCCATTTCCCTCGGTATTCCCTGGCCACTAGGTAAGCAACTTGTTTTATCCTTGAGTAGTTTCTATAGATAAATGTGAATTATTCATGCATTGAAGTCTCTAGTCTAGTAAGCCTTCCCAATTTGTCTGTGATGTTTGAAAGATTGAGAAAAATAGAGAAGCATATTCTACAGATTACACCATAATTTAAACATAAAATACCATTGTAACCATAACTATAAATTCAAAATGAAACCAAAGCAAGAAATCAAAAAATAATAAACAAAGAAAGGATGAGTTGGAAAAAAAGACACTAACCTAGCTAATGCAAAACAAACGAAAGACAATGAAAGGTAAACTATAGTGCAAGAGATTGATTCAAAAAAAGCTATGAAAATAAATGTTTTAGGGCTTGGCCATTAAGATGGATATCCTCAAGCTCTCCTCTAATATTTTTCAATCGATATGTGCATAAGCCTATTTTCTCAGCAATTTGGAAGGGTCCAAGCCATAGGTTTTGGAACTTCAAGTGTTTTCATTTAGTTTTGTTGATTTTGTCCCACTTGAGAACTAAATCTCCTAGTTCAAAATTCTTATCCCGAGCCTTGTGTTTATCAAACCATTTTTTAACTATTTTCTGATGGGCTGCAAACTTCTCCTAGCTTGTTCTCGTTCTTCTTCAACCATCAGTAGGGTATCTATCCCGTGTTGCATGCTGGATAAGGGATTCCCTCTTGACGATTGAGAGAGTTGCAAGGATGTGAGATATAGGTTAGATGGTAGAATAACTTCTTGTTCGTACACCAGGAAATAATGAGAATTCCCTAGGGCTTCCTTAGGATTTACCTTGTCAGCCCATATAGCGTTTTGAAGTGCATTATGCCAATTCCATTGATTTTCTACTACTATCTTCTTAAGGATCATTATCAAATTTTTATTAGTAGACTCGGTGACACCATTCCCTCGTGGATAATAGTTGGCATGGTATTTCATAATAATCCCTTTATCTAAAGAAAATTCAGTTAAGAGTGTAGAAGAGAAATAAGCAACATTATCAAATACCAAAACATGAAGTACCCCAAACCTTGTCATGATGTGCTTCTCTAGAAACTATATCACTACTTTTTCATTGACCCGGGGAATAGCTTCCGACCACCTTGTAAAGTAATTAGTTGTCGTGAGTATGCATTTTTGTTGTTTTGACGAGTTTGGATTTATCTCCCCTATAATATCTATTCCCCATTGCTCGAAAGGCCTAGAAATTGTCATTGGTTGCAATGGAATGACATCCTTCTTCTCTTTTCCAACACTTATTTGACAAACTTTTCATTTTCTAACATATGAGTGAGAGTCCTAGAAAAAATTTGGCCAATAATATCCTACCCTTAATATTTTGTGAGCGATGGTTTCTCCTGCAAAGTGTCCCCCTGCAGGATCATCATGAAGTTCCTCTAACACTCTCTCAACATTTGTTTTTTTCGAGATATCTTAGCAACACACCGTCATAATTCCTATGGAAAAGTACATAATTTATGAGACAATACTGAGAAAATTTTATCTTGAGCACTCTCCTTTCCATGGGATTTAAGTGTTCAAGGCAGGTGCCATGATGCAAGAAATAAGAGAAGTCCGTATAAAACCAATCCTACTCGAGTGGGATATAGATTACTTCATTACACCACAGGGACAACTCATTATCCTACCCTGAATTTTATGATTCTATAAGGTCTTGGGATTCTGCAACTAGTTTACACAACCCTTGGCCCCTAACTATCTTTGCTGATTTAATGTCTAGATAAAATTCTTGGATGAAAACCATCTAATTACCTCTCCTTTCTCCCATTTCCTGTTTCATGAAAAGTGACCTCACCGCTGGATAAGGCACTATAACCTTGGTATGGTTCTTCAATAAATAGGATTTGAAGTGTTTTATTGCTTTATAGACAGCATAAGCCTATTTGTCAATGGAAGGGTAGTTAAGTTCAAGTCTTTGGAGATTTGTGCTCATAAATGAGATAGGGGCCTCGTTGTTATTGTCATCCTTTTGAGTGAGGACCTCAACTAAGGACTGATAGGAGGTAAAAGTGTAAATAAATAAATATTTGCTGAAATTGGGACTCCATAGAACATGGGTTTGGGAAATGCAAGATTTTATTTCATTGAAGTCCTTTCTCCCTTCCTCACTCGATTTAAACTCTACATCTTTGTGTACCATTTTTTGTAGTGGTTTGATTATTTCTGCGAAGTTAGGTGTGAATTTTCTCATGAAATTGATCCTTCCAAAGAAAGATTGCATGGCCTTCATGTTGCGAGGTAGTGGAATATGTGAGATGGCCTTTACTATTTTGGGGTCAATATTGATGCCATATTTAAAAATAATGTGGCCTAACAATTTTCTTTCCTCCACCCCAAATATAGTATTTTTTAGGATTAGAGATATTCCCTACTTCCTGCACCTTTCAAAAATTTGGGTAAGGTGAGCAATGTGGTCTTCTCTACTCTCGGAGAAAAACACGAAATCATCTAAGTAGACCACAACACATTTGTTTATAAACCCTATAAAGGCCAAATCCATGGCTCTATGGAAGGTTTCTTCTGTATTAATCAATCCAAATGGCATGCGTTTATAGGCGAACGTACCCCACTTAGAACGAAAAGTTGTCTTTAGTCTATCTTCTTCTGATACCAAAACTTGGTTATATCTTGAGAATTCGTCTATGAGTGAAAAAATCTTGGATCCATATAATATCTGTAGGAGTTGTTCCATTGGGGGAACGAGATAGTTATCTTTTGCTGAAGCCCTGTTCAAGTTTCTGAAGTCTACACAGACAAATTTCTCCTGACTTATTTTTAACAAGAACTAAGTTGGATACCCATGCATAATGTCTCACTTGAAATATTATCTTGACATACAATATATTTTTCAACTCTTTCTGCATCAGGGGTTCCAGAGACAGATGAAAATTTCTTAGTTTCTATTGGAACGACTTGACTTTGGATCTTAGTGGGATGGTGTGTTGGATGATCCTAGTATCATATGTTTTCAAATCTTGATAGGACCAAGAAAAAACATCCCGATACTCTTTAAGAAACTTTAGGTAAGCCTTCTTTTCCTCAGGGGATAGTGATTTCCCGAGGTTAATATTCTGGGGGTTTTCGACAGTTCCTAGATTTATAACTTCATAGGAAAGACAAGAATTGCTCGTTTTGACATTCTTGGGATGCTTATTTTTTTCTCGTAAATAGAAGAGGTTTTTGAGGTTGACCACTCCTTTAGGCATAGTGTGAAGTTTGGGTTCAATTTATTTTTTTCCCCTTTCTTCATTATTCTCTCCATATTCATGCTCAATGAATATCTTCTGAAAAACTTCATTATCGATAGACAAATCCCTAAAGTTTTCTTCATTGGTAAAGAAAGATATAATTTGTTCACCCTCTTCAAATACCCTCCAATTAGTGATGTTTTCAAGGATGGAAGGTTTGTATAAAAATTCTATGGCGAACCTAGAAGCTTCATAATCATTTAGGGGGATAATCTTGAATTTTCTTTTGGAAGAGAATCAATGAGTATATTCTTTGCTCGAGGGATTGTTGTAATGTTGAATGCTAGAAGGTGATATATCAACCTATGTGCTTCTTGTTGATAATTCCTTAAGTGTGGAGAATTGTAGTGGATGGTATTCTATCTGCTTGACTATTATTTCCAAATCACCTATGACAATTAGTTATTTGATATTTAGGTCAATGGATTTCTTAAGTCCTTGAACCAATGCCTCGTATTCCGTGGTGTTGTTTTTGCATTCGAAATCTAATATACAAGACACTAAACTACATTTTCCTGCTCGATCAATGAAATGCATCCTATACTAGGCCCCTTATTGGGATTTAGATCCGTCGAAGAAAAAAGTATAGATCTCAGAAGTGAAATTTGGTACCTGTTGGCAGCCATATATTCTTGTCATTTTCATCGATATTTAAAACATAGTTTTGACGAAAGAATTTTTTTAATAGTTTCCTCTTTGTGTCTGTGAAGACTTCAATTATGATTTTAGTTTGAAAAAAATTGTTTGATTGGTTGTTGTGTGTTTTTGAGTTTATTTCTTTCAACAAATCTCTTGTTTGTTCTTGTTCAATTTCATGAATGTTTAAGCATGAAATTGAAACAAGCTTGGTCTAAACGCATCTTACAAATTCTAAATCTTCTCCTTATGAAATTGGATGGGTACTTAAAAAAACCTAATGATCTTAAGAACCTTAAAGGGTATTGAGCATATCGTTTTGTGAATTGTTTCTTTACCATTAGTATATGAGTTGATCACCTTTGGGTTATGCCTTAATCATTTTATTCATTTGGAGTTTTGATTATCACCTACCACCTCCATGATCGCTTATGAAACTAAACTTTGATATAACTTTGAAATATGAATGCTATCCCATATTGTCATATCACAGTCTAATCACTGTTGTATAGGACTATCAACCATGCTCTGAAACAATTACATCCTCGTCCTGCTAGCTTAAGCTCACATTCATTGCATCGTTTGTGGTGTTTCATTTCGGGGTTAGGTTCTCAATAGAGGAGGTGGTTTTCAATTATGTGTGTCCTATGGTTCAATATTCAATCAAAAACCTAAGTGGTGGTTATGGTGGCCTTCTCCCAAAACCTTAGTTATCGGGCCACCTCCGAAAATGTAGAACTTATCATTCATATTGGGTGGTTTCAAACACAAGACCCTCGTTTCTACACCTGCTGGTATATCGTGACCAAGTCCATGGCCCCTGTGGTAAAGATAAAGACGAATGGCTCACATGCCTTTCTCTCCCATGATGACGCTGTGGATGATCTTGCGGTCTTTGGGTGGGTTAAGTTCATACATTCATTCGAGGGCTTTAAACTTGAAATCGCTCAAGATTTCTCCCAGACCTTCGACGGTACTAGGGCCAAAATAGGCGATTTACAGTTTCAAGTCAGTGAGGAATTGATTGCAGAAGCCACATGCCTGTCACGAGAAGGAAACCGTTGGTTCAAGAATCTCAAAATTGAAGGTATTCCTTGGCACCTGTTAATGATTTCCAAGAAGTCCCGATACGATGTCAAAGGTACACCCATAAATATTTTCAATCCTCGATGGAACGATTTGTTGTTAATTATCAAGCAATTCGTTACCTGCGAGGGATGATATGGATTAATATTTCTGTGTCATATATTCCTGTTCAAGTTTTTCTTAGGGATTAATCTAAACATGTCGTTATGCTTGCTTAAAATCCTCCAAAACATGGCTAGATTTTACCAAAGGAAAAACCCTAATGCACAGTCCAGTCTCTTTCATCATGGCTTGATTCAAATCTTAGTCATTTCCCAATTGTCAAAGGCTGGAGATAATTGGAATTTTTTTGTGGATAGGAACGGTTTTGTTCAAATCACACCTGAAAAAATAAGCGTCTCACCCCTGTGTTTTAATGATCCCACCAGCCCTTTCCCATTGACTCACTCTCTACGAGACCTTCATGTCAAATTGCAAGAAGACCCTGTGTCATTTACCAAAACCCCCATTGATTTGCGTAAATCAACTAGAGGCACACACCAGAGGCACAATTTAGTTCCTCAAAAATCTTTAGAGGGTGTGATGGATAAATTGAAGGGAAAAGTCTCTGTTACTCTAATCCTGGGCAAGATGTGGTTGATATAAATGAAATTAAAACCAAGAAACAAGGAAAACATAAAACACAGAGGGTTCCAGATATTGATTTCAAGAACAAAAGGAGCGACTGATTCCTTTCCAGAATGGTCAAGAATCAACATCACATCCACGAAAATCCTATCCCCATTATTGATGTTGAAGATCGGATATTTGTTGATGATACCAACGCTGATCCACCCCAATACGATTTCGTGTCTAATTTTCCTCCTTTTTTAAAGGAACAAGAAGGTTTCTTGGGTATTCATTATGACCTCAAAAGGATTATTGAACAGGGTCAACCTCTTACTGTAGATCAAACTCATCCATTTCCAAATCTAGAACCAGTGTATTGTGAATCTTTTTTTGACTGGATCCAAAGATACTATCGAGACATCCCTTACCTACATGCTCACCTGAATCAAGTGATCACTTGGAACTCAATTCTGGTAAAGGAAAACAATGATCTCATAGCTTGCATGCAATCTATTTCGCTCAGACACAACAAGCTTTTCAATATATCAGGAGATGTGATTATACAAAACTCCACCATTTTCAATGCTATTGCAAATTTAGATTTGTCTGATGTTTCCCTTTCAAATTTCTAATTGGTAAATACTTTTTTTGTAATTCACGATTCGGTTTTGTTTGGATAATAAATGAATTCATTTTTATTTTGTTTTATTTAGACCAACTACAAAATCGAAGATTCTATAGCTTGTCTTTTAAATTTATTTATTTGATTTTGTCTAATTTAGATTTCGTTTTTCTTTGTCTCAGGTGAACAACAGGTCAGTGTGCAAGGATTAATGGAACGAGTCAAAATTTGGGCATATAATGGATTTGTAAATTTTGTTTTTGAAAAATAATGTTTTAATGATGTAACTATTTTTGAACAGACTTATCTTATGGTTATTTTGTTTTAGTAAAAGATTTTTAAAGTAGATCTGTCTCTATCCATCATGATATGAGGAACCGGCTAGGAACTTGTTTTAAATAACACTACTTGCCTAGGGAGAGGGGAAATTCCTCTTGGACCATATGACGGACTTATTATTTTGAAACTATATGGGATACAATTTACTCTCTGGCTTTTGTCCTTTTGTAGACTGTGCAATGTTTGTAGACTGTGCAATGTTATTATTGTTTCGCATATAATTTCCGTAGATGAAATTTTATTTATATTGAAATAGATTTAGACTGTTTTGCATATAACTTTTCATGTTATGTTTTTTTTTACGTGGTTCATTATATTTTGGTTCATTATATAAATTTTCATGTTATGTTATATTTTGCATATAAATAGATTTAGATCCTAACATCGTTCTTAACCCAGCTACTATGTCAGAAACAACACCTGACATTCATACTGAGCCAATGCCACCAGTTCCTCAAGGGATTAATGTACAATAAAAATTTCACCAGTCGATTTTGAGAACTCAAAGTTCTTTGTCTCGAATCAAACAACCTGGTAGACAAATGAATCAACCCCTTGATTTCTCCAATCTGCAAGAACAACCTCAAGACACTGGGTTTACCGATAACACATTAGGTGGTAATATCACTGATCCTTCTGAAGCATTGATCCTAGGTGTTGGGGGATCCAGTCTCCCACCATCACCACCTGGTTCTTCTCCACCCTCTTCGAGAGAGGAATCCTCAGACGAAAGCAGTTCTTCATATGAACAATCTTAGCCTTCATCTCCACTAAATTCCATGGATAACCTACATAATCCCGCTAGACCTTGGCTTGATCAAGATGTTGTGGCAGTGCCTGGACCCCAACACCCGTTACCCAAACATAAAAAAAAGTGGCTACCCAAATTCCACCCAGATTCAAAGCAATTAACTGAGGATCATATCAAGAAATTCATGTTAGTTGTTAGGCTCCGGAGTGTTGAACACAAAGATTTTTTGTGTAGGTTATTCCCTTACAATTTTGAGAGAAATTCTTCAACCTGGTATTTTTTGCAACAACCCCAAACCATCGTTTCTTGGGATAAGTTTGAAACCCATTTCCTAGAAAAATTTGGAGATGATAAATATCCAGAAGTTATGGTAATAGAGATTTCTAGTATGAAAATGAACCCTAAAGAAAAATTTTAATATTTCAACTAGAGGTTCCTCACGCTAAAAAATAAAATCCCTATAGATTCGATGCCTACAAAAAACTTGAATGTTGTGTACTATACTAAGGCCCTGCATAAAAATATAGCTATATGGGTTAAAAGGTCCAAAAATAACACATTACTAGAAGCCTTTTAGGAGGCAGTCCTCATCGAGAAGGACATTCTGAGTTTAAGATATAATTTAAATGTTGAGGCTGAAACAACCTTCTCTTCTAAAAAGAAAATAGAAATTCTCACTAGACCTCCTCAAAGTAAAAATCAACAAGAGACTCTAGACTTGGAAAGTTTGCAGAAAAATTTCCAGAAGTTATCCAATCAGGTCGTAGATTTAAAAATATCCGTTGAAGAAGCATCTACAAGTAAAGGAAGTTTTAGACCACCTTTCAGGAAACAGTTTCCTCTAAGCCGTCCAAACCCGACCACAGAAGGTATGAACTTTGAAGGACTACAATATGATTTACAAGCAATACTAGAAGCATATGATAACATTGTTTTTGTACCTCCTGAAAGTCAAGACGACACAAGTGAAGAAGAAACACCTGATGAGGAGGACTCATCTCCTCCCGTCTTCAAACATTTGTCAGATGGGATCTTTGAAGCAAATTTTTAGATTGTCCATCCTTATAATAGTCGAAGTAAGGTACAAAACAAACTTCCACTTGAAATAAGTAGGAATATGGTATCCAAACAACCAAAACAAATTGAAACCAAACAAAACCTTTCTACCCAAGTTTTCGAATATGATTTGGTTGAAGATATTAAAAATCTAAGGGAGAATATATCAGTTTTTAAATTACATAAATTCCCGCTTATCCTATAGAAAATGTTCCAAAGTATAGTTGAGAATAATAAAAAGATTGACCCTATGAGTAGAAAATCAACAGAAAATGAACCAAATAAAACAAAATATGTCTCCAGTAAAAAATCATCTAAAAATCAGGATAAAAGGGACATATCAGAGAAAATTGTAGGAAATTTAGATAAGAGTATTTCAAGTACAACCATAAAAAATCAGCAGAATTCTACTGTCTCATCACGAAAAAATGTACCGCCTTTCTTGTTAACTTTCGAAATTTTCAACAGAAATGTACATAACTGCATGGTTGATTATGGCGCCTTATCAAATGTAGTGACTCTATCTATGTGTCAAAAAATTTATGCTGAAGTCAAAACTTGTGATTTAAAGATCATTCAGTTAAACCAAACTAATGTCAAGGTCATTGGTGAACTTAAGAATCTATTTATAAGGTTTTCATCTAACCCAAAGGTCCACCAAGTAATTGATATAATTGTTGTTGATATTCCAAAAGTTTATGGATTATTTTTTAGTAGAGATTGGTCAGAGTAGTTACATGGTTATTTTTCTATAGATTGGTCTCATCTCTGGATGCGAGACAAGTGCCAGCCTAACAAGATAAGGATAAACATATCATTTACCTCAGGTACACTGTTATAGATTTAAACGATCCCAACGAGCCTTTTACTACTGCTGTAAATACAATTGAGGCACATGGAATGAATACGTTTTTTGGAAATTTCATGAATGACATATCCTCTATCACTGACCTAGTGCAACAATCTGAAATATCAACCTATACTCATATGACAAATCTAAAAAGTAAACCGAATGTTGTTGATGACGAAGAAATTTGGTCATTATACTTTGATGGATCTAAATCTCGGGAAGGGGCAGGCGCTGGTTGTGTACCGATCAACTTCAAAGGTAATAAAACATTTATTGCTTGTCGATTATAATTTGAATGCACTAACAACACAATAGAATATGAAGCACTCCTGCAGGGACTAAATAAGGCATTATATCTTGACGTGCAAAACTTGGAAGTATTCGACGACTCTGAAATCGTAGTTAGGCAGGTAAAAAATGCTATTCATTGTTTATCACCTCATCTGAAAAAATACCAAACTGAGGTATGGAGCTTAATACATAAATTTCTCTCTTTCAACATAAGTTCCATTCCTAGGTCGAGTAATTCAGAAGTTGATTTATTAGCTAATGTTGCTTCAAAATTATTACCTACTGAGGGTCTTTCTCCTAAGACATTCTCAGTTGAATTTTTATTTATGCCATCGATTCTTGACAACATCACCAGTTGGCGAGTGTTTGATGACAATCAACAAATCATAAATTTTCTGCATATGGAGGACACTTTCCAAGATGCGGTAATCGATGAAAGCACCCACAATAAAAACCTTCGAGATTTCACGGTAATATATGACCCTTGTTCCGCGGAGATATCATCCGAGATGGTAAACTCTATCCCCAAATATGTTGTTAGATTAGAGAAATTTTATGATTTACATGACAAGTTTAGGGGGGTAGTTAATTGCAAAACGAATAGTTCCTCATTACTGTATGAACCTATAAATTTAGGAACGCAAGATAATACTCAAAATATCAATCTGGGGAAAGGGTGTTCTGAACAAGAGTAATATGCATTCATAAAATTGTTCAAAGAATTCAAATATGTGTTTCCTTGGACATATGATGATATAAAAACTTTTGATCCAAACATAATACAACATGTAATTCCCATGAAGCCCCAAACCCAACCTTTTCAGCAAAAACTTAGAAAAATGCATCCTAAATTAGAACCCACAGTAAAAAAAGAAATAAATAAATTAATCACCGCCAAGATCTTTTTTCCAGTCTGGCATACTCAATGGGTATCCAACTTAGTCCCGGTAAGAAAGAAAAATGGGGAAATTCGACTTTGTGTCGACTTTCGTAATTTGAATCGAGCCTCTGATAAAGACAATTACCCCATACCTACAATGGAACAAATTTTGCAACAAGTATCTGGTTCTGAGAGGCTATCCTTATTAGATGGTTTGTCAGTGTATAACTAGGTCCTTATGTCTCCATCAGATCAGTTGAAAACCACTTTTCGTACCCCATGGGACACTTACGCCTCTAGAAAAATGCCTTTTGGATTGATTAATGCTGGGGACACCTTCCAGAGGGAAATGGACATTTATTTTTGTGGCCTTATCAATCAGTCAATTGTTGTCTACCTGGATGATGTCACTATCTTTTCGAAGAACAAGAAAGATCACATGTCTCATCTTAGGGTTGTGTTAGAACGATGTCACAAGTTTGGTATTTCACTCAATCCTAAGAAATCAATATTTGCAGTAGAACATGGAAAAATATTTGGATTTATAGTCTCTAAATATGGAATGATAATTGAAACTAAACGAACCCAAGCCATTTCCAACCTTCCTCCACCTTCTTCCAAAAAGGCAATGCAATCCTTTCTAGGTAAAATAAATTTTGTCAGACGATTTGTTCTGAGTTTTTATGAGATGGTTAGACCTCTACAAAACCTAATAAAAAAGGATGTTCTGTACAAATGGGGATCACAAGAGAATCAAGCCTTTAATTATATTAGAAAAGATATAGTTGAAGCTCCCTCCTTGATGAGTCTTGATTTATCCCAGGATTTCACATTGTATACTTTTTCATCCAATAGATCTTATGCTGCTGTACTCACACATAAAAATGTTGAAAACAATGAGATACCTATTTCATTTATGAGCTCCGCCATTAAAGGAGAAGAATTAAATTACCCCATAGTAGATCAACATGCATATGTTGTTTTCAAAGAAGTTAAACATTTCAGATCTTACCTTTTGAAATCCAGGATAAAAGTGGTTGTTCCTTACCCTGCTGTAAGAAATATATTAGTGCAGAAGGAGTTAGGGGAGAAAAGGGAAAATTGGATGACATCCCTTCAGGAGTATGCTCTCGAAATAGTACCTGCACAAATTGTTAGAGGTCAAGGCCTTTGCAAATTGGTAGCGGATTCAGTTGAAAAATAAGAAAATCAAATAACAATATCACCCGCAAATATGCATAACTAAACACAAATCAACTGTACACAAACTGTGTCTAATTCATGGTATGATGATATCAGATTTTATTTGCTTCACAAAACTGATCCTCGTAAACTTGATACAAGAAAAATAAAAGAATTGAGGCTTAGATATACATCTTTTCAATTACTTAATGATATATTGTTTCGAAAGAATTTTGACAGTGTTTTTCTGCGTTGCCTAGAAAACGAAGAATCCAAAAAGGTGTTAGCTGAACTACATTCTGGCGATGCCAGGGGTCATTTTGGTGGAGATACAACTGACCACAAAGTAATTAGGGATGGATACTATTGGCCCACCTTATTTAAGGATGCTCACACTTTGGATCACAAATGTATAATTTGTCAAAAGGTCGTGGGACAATTTAAGAAGGTTGCTTTCCCTTTACAACCTGTTACAACAGACACACCATTTCAGCAGTGGGGCCTACATATTATAGGGCCAATTAATCCACCTTCCTCACAAAAACACAAGTATGTTCTTATGGCAACAAATTATTTTACGAGGTGGTGTGAGGCTTTACCATTAAACATAGTAAACACAAGTCGGGTAGTTTCATTTTTAAACTCTCATATTATCACTTGTTTTGGAATACCTGAGTGTTTAGTTTTCGACAATGCTTCTTATTTTTCTTCCCTGGATATGAATGTATTTTCTTTATAAAAATGGATTAAGCTAAAATACTCTGCCAGCTATTACCCCCAAGGAAATCGTTTGGTCGAGTCAACAAATAAAAATTTGAGCAAAATAATAAAAAGAATAGTGTCGAAAAATCATAAAAATTGGCACAATGCATTGTACAAGGCACTTTGGGCTGATAGAGTCACTCCAAAAATTCCATCGATAATTCTCCTTTCTTCCTCGTTTACGAAAGAGAAGCCGTCCTTCCTCCACACGTCTTGCTCCCTTCTATGCAATTATCGCAGAAAGTTCAGGAGGAGGAATGTCCCCCTTTAGAGAATTGGATAAACGCTTTACTAAAAATGGAAGAAGTAAGGACAAAAGAAAAACACATATTAGATCAGCATCAACAAATTGTTAAATGATGATTTGATACAAGTTTGTCCTCATAAAGAAATTTTAATGTAGGGGACTTGGTCCTCAAATGGGACAAAGCACACGAGAATAAAGGAGAACATACTAAGTTTCAAAACCTATGGTTGGGGCCTTTTGTCATTTCAGAGAAATCGGGTCCTAGTTCTTTTCGTTTGCACAAGTTAGAAGGACAGCTAGAGTCTTTTCTAGTGAATGGTCAATCTCTCAAGAAATACTTCACCTGAGAAAATCAGACTTACCCCCCTATAAATATCTCTAGCTTTCGTTTTTATTTTGTTTTCCATCTTCTTTCTGTTTCCTTAATAATTATTTCAAAATCACAATTCATTATTGAGATGAATCATATCTTTCACTAGCATCAGTTGAAACAGTTCAATGCCTCTGCACATTAAGTTCTAAACTCAGATCAATAATATATACAAGAAAGTTATGATAAGTCTTTGCCAAATCATTGTTCCTGTTTTTTTGTTGAAGTTCAGGGAAATACGAATATATTTAAAACTTATTACACCATCCCATTTCTAATGAGATCAACTCAAAGTGCTTCCCCATCCTTGAGATGATTTCTTAATTGAAATCTAAATTTCCAAATTATGATGAAAATTATCATTTCTCCAAGAACAAAAACAAATATTAATGATCAATCCTATGTTGTCTGGCTGTAAAATCTTCTGTATCACTCTTCTCTCTTATTATCATTAAGTTTCTAATTTTTTTATAAACAATTATAGAGAGTTGGAAGCACTTTAATGTGTGTGAATTGTGTGTAAATGATCCGAAATGATCTTTTACATGACTATGGTTGAGTTATTATGCATGCGTTTATTAACCAATTAAGGAAGCTTAAAGAAAGAGGAAGAAGATAAGAGAAGTTATCACAACCATATAAACATGTGAAAATCTGAAATGAAGCACTAAACAACAAAAAACCATAACACAAATGTGATAACAGAGTTCGACAATCTCGCCTATGTCTCCGAGCCTTGTCTCAGTGGGATTTTCTTATTTTTGTTATAAGCTTTACAAGTACATTAGGATAGTGCCAAAAGGTTACAAAAATGAGTTATTCATGTTCTAACAGATCTCATGAACCCATCAAAACTGACGGCACCCAAATCGGATGAACGAGGCTCCTAGAAATGGCCTGCAAAGGGGTGTTCCTCAATATCTTCCTTGCATGGCATTGGATTTTGGCTCAACAATCCAACATCATAAACTTGTTCTGAACCACCACTGATCTCCCCATGGCCTCAATAAGTCTTGGTTTATATAGGCTTGAATTTGGTAACCATCTCCCAACTTCCCCCCAAGATCTAGCCTCAAAAAGGGCCCAATATCTCCCAATAATGGGCAAAATCCCCCAAATTTGTGGAGAAAATCAATAAAAAAATCAAAATACCAAAGTAGAAAACCCACTTTGCAATATTATGGGGCTAAGCGCCTTTCCCTGGGCGCACACTCCTAATATAGGGTCACATTGGCTTCATATGGCCAAGTGCCAACCCCCCTAGGGGCTGCGCACTGGACCTTACCCTGAAAACATTGGTCACATGGAAATGAGTGATAAGACTGTGTCCCAACCCCTATGCCAACAGCCAAAAAAATAGCACCAAGTCATGTGGAGCCGCCTGCGACCACGGGTTAGGCTCTTATCCATTCGTGCCACTGCATTAAAGCTCGGTCATATGTGAAAGGTGTCCCGAAACCGTGGGCTGTCCCTAGTCCTCCATGCCAGGAAAACAACCCTGGGTCATATAACATATAATAGGACCACTATCAGAGGTTTGATCCTTATCCGTGATGCAATGATCACATACACCTGCAATCTTGTGGTAAGGTCCCATGGGTACGCCGAGGGTTGGGTCTAGGCCCCATCCCAAACCTACGTTTGAACAACCACCAACCAAACTTAATTTAAGTTTGTACATATAGTTAACAATGTACAAAGGAGGGTGAGTTGGATAGCCCAACCCTACCAAACCCTTAGCCTGGTGGATAGGTCATGCGTTCGATTCAGACAAACTCCATACAATTTTGCAAGAACCAAACAACCAACCCATGGGTGCCATGTGGAATCCCATATCTGGGCGACATGGAACCCCTCCATTCGTTTATTTACGATGCCATGTGTCAGTCAACGATTCACCCATGTGTCAACACCATACCTGCCACCTGTCTTCCCTGTCATAGTTATACCTTGTCATGTGTCACCGTACGGTAGGGCCACTTGGAACCTGTACGAGTGTGCCATGTGTCACCCTTCCAATGGTGACACATGTCACTTCCTGGTTGGTCCACATCAACTGTATGACCGTACGACCTGTACATTCAACTACCACGTGGCACTATACGGACTGTACAATCAACATTTTTTTGTCTGTTTGGAAAAACGAATAGAACATGATATCAAAAGCATACAATGTTTGTTTGAGCCTGTTCACATTGCGTTGGGTTCGTATCGATGAGGTCTACACACACGTATGTTTTGAAGCCATTCTGAGAACATTTATTTTTAGGCCTTTCTAAGCCCCATCAAGCTCCTGGATCTGAATATGGATCACACCTTCCCACTAAAGGACCTTTTGGTCCCCAAAAGGTTACAAAAATGGATTTTGACTGATACATACTCATAAGGATGAAATAAAAACACAATGTTGTACAAAAATGATGTTATAACAGGTCATCATTTCAGCATGTGTGATTACATTAATGGAAGCAAAATACAATGAAGTTGTGACAACCACTTTTGGAAAAACCAAGTGGATGGTTTATTTCCTTCACGGTGTTTCTCTTACTTCACTGGTAATATTTTCTCCTTCACAAGCACATGGGAAATCCTTTTTTCCTTCCTTGGATGAAGCTCCGGATTAAGCTTCCAACAACTAGCCTTTTGATGTCCAACCTTGTTGCAAAATGTGCACTGAGTTTTTGGCATGTAGACCTGTTTACCCTTCTCTTTCTTCCATTGTGGAGTTGAGTCTTTATGTCGTGTTTCCTTCCTGGTTGACATAGGTTTCCTGTACAACGTTTGTCTCTTCCAACACTTGGAAACAAAATTCTTGGGTGAATGACAATAAGTACATGGATAATTATTCCACAAGTTTCAGATTACTTGATTATGTTATTTATAATAGAAAAGAGAATTGGTAAAAACATGACCATTATACCTTCCATGTTGATCTTCACTTTTCTTTGGAGATGACTTGAATTCACTACCAAAATCCTGAAGTGATGCGCCATTACCTTTTGTGAAGTGTTCCTGCAATGACTTAAGCTGGCCATATGAAGCATTACTTGCTTTTGAAGTTTTGGAACCAATCTTGGAGGATGCTCCAAGTTCCACTTCGCCATATCCCAATCCTAAGTATCGAGGCCTTTCCACAACCTCCATAGGATTAAATATACCTTGGCCCTCAATTCCAAGGCCCATTCCTTATTCATAACCCATCTTGGTTAGTATTATCAAACCTACACCTTTTGTATGTTTTTCAAATGCATCGAAACCATCTTGATGGGAACAAGGAAAATTTGATGAATGACCTTCACTGCATACCTCAGAGACATTTTCTGAAACATATGTAGAAGGAACTTCCTTCAATCCTTCTTTTCCTTTGTTGTTGTTTTAAGCTTTCACTTGAAACGAGCTCTTTCATTCCAAGTATTCTTCATACAACACTTTCACCATCTCGGCCATGGAAAACACCGAATTTATGAAATCCTTCTCATCTTGAAAAATTTCTCCTGTAGATGCCATTTTCTCCCTTGAGATGAGCTCTTCCATGTTTAACATGCAAAACTCAAATCCAAATGTCAACTAGCTTTGATACCACTTGATCTGAAATGATCTTTTACACGACTATGGTTGAGTTATTATGCATGTGTTGATTAACCAATTAAGGAATCTTACAGAAAGAGAAAGAATATAAGAGAAGTTAACACAACCATATAAACATGTGCAGATCTGAAATGAAGCAATAAACAACAAATAACACAAATGTGATAACGAAGTTCAAAAATCTCGCCTACGTTTGTAGGCCTTGTCTCAGTGGGATTTGCTTATTTCTATTCAAAGCTTTACTAGTACATCATTATAGTGGAAAAATGTTACAACAATGAGCTGGCCGTGTTCTACCAGATCTCATAAACCCATCAAAAGAAACAACACTCGAATCGGATGAACGAGGCTCCCAGAAATGGTCTGCAAAGGTGCGCTCCTCAATATCTTCCCTACATGACATTGGCTTTTGGCTCAACAATCCAACATCATAAACCTGTTTTGAACCACCACTAATCTCCCCATGGCCTCAAGAAAGCCTAATTTACATAGGCCTTAAGTTGGTAACCATATCCCAACTTCCCCCCAAGATCTGGCCTAAAAAAGGGCCCAATATCTCCCAATAATGGGAAAAATCTCTCAAATCCGTGGAGAAAATCAATAAAAAAATCAAAACACCAAAGTATAAAACCCACTTTGCAATATTATAGGGATAATCTCTTTTTCTTGGGCACACTCTCCTAATACAAGGTCACATTGGCTTCATATGGCCAAGCGCCAACTCCCTAGGGGCTGCTCACTGGCCCTTACCTCAAAAACATTGGTCACATGGAAACGAGTGTTAGGAACGTGTCCCAATCCCTGCGCTAACAACCAAACAAATAGAACCGAGTCATGTGGAGCCGCCCGCGACCAGGGTCTAGGCTCTTATCCATCTGCGCCACTACATTAGAGCTCGATCATATGTGAAAGGTGTCTCGAAACCGTGGGCTGTCCCTAGTCCTTCACGCCAGGAAACAAACCTCGGGTCATATAGCATATAATAGGACCAGGATCGAAAGTTTTATCCTTATTTGTGCTAGCAACGAGCACATACACCCGTAGTCTCGTGGTAAGGTCCGATAGGTACGCCGAGGGCTGGGGCTAGGCGCCAACCCAAACCTCTATCCAAACAACCACCAACCAAAATCAAATTCAAGTTTGTACATATAGTTAACAATGTACAAAGGTAGGCGAGTTAGCTAGGCCAGCCCTACCAAACCCTTAGCCTGGTGGATAGGTCATGCTTTCGATTCTGGCGAACTCCATACAATTTGCAAGAACCAAACAACCAACCCATGGGTGCCACGTGGTAACCCATGTCTGGGCCACGTGGCACCCCTCCATTCACTGATTTCTGATGCCACATGTCAGTCAACAATTATCCCATGTGTCAACACCATACCTGTCACCTGTCTGCCATGTCATAGTTGTACCTTGCCACGTGTCACTGTACAGTAGGGCCACATGGCACTTGTACGAGCATGCCATGTGTCACCCTTCTAGTGGTGACACATGTCACTTCCTGGTTGGTCCACGTCAGTTGTATGAAATTTCCCAAATGTTCTGCCACATCAGTTGTACGGTCGTATGACCTGTACAGTTAGATGCCACGTGGGACTGTATGGATTGTACAATCAACATTTTTTTTGCCTGTTTGGAAAAACGAACAAAATGCGATATCAGGAGCATACCTTGTCTGTTTGAGCCAGTTCAAGTTGCGTTGGGTTCGTATCAATGAGGTATAGACACAAATCTGTTTTGAATACATTCTGAGAACATTGGGTTTTAAGCCTTTTTGAGCCCCATCAAGCTCCTGGATCCGAATCTAGATCAGTAAACCCGCTGAGATACTGAATAGGTCTACTGGCAGTGGATAAATACACAAATGATACCAAGACAACTTCGTTGGGGTACTGAACGGGTCTGCTGGCAACAAAGTAATGTCAGGTTCAAGATCCTTCAGGTATGTTTTTAAATTGATCGGATATCACGATATTTTTATCATAGATGGACGACTTTTGGATGGGATCGAAGTATTGAAGATGGTTAAATGACATCCCTGCTGAGGCTATAAACACCTACTGGAAGCAATGACCTCGTCAACGATATTAGTGTTACTTGTACAAATATCGTTACCCTTTTGATTGAAACGAAATTTCGTATTACAATCTTTTGGCAGAACTTTCTTCAATGGTGTGACTGTGTTAATTTTTTGAGTTAATGTCAGAACATTTAGTCTGTTTCTTAATTGTTTTTAGTAAATATCTGATTTATCTGTTCCTTGATATGAAGTTTTGATGATGCAGAGATAACTTCTTCGCCCAACGAGTCGCCATTGTTGGAAGCCAATTATTCGTGTCGTTTTCATCGATATTTAAAACATAGTTTTGACGAAAGAATTTTTTTAATAGTTTCCTCTTTGTGTCCACGAAGACTTCAATTATGATTTTTGTTTGAAAAAATCGTTTGATTGGTTGTTGTGTGTTTTTGAGTTTATTTCTTTCAATAAATCTCTCGTTTCTTCTTGTTCAATTTCATGACTGTTTAAGCATGAAATTGAAACAAGCTTGGTCTAAACACAGCTTACAAATTCTAAAGATTCTTCTTATGAAATTGGATGGGTACTTAAAAACACCTAATGATATTAATAACCTTAAAGGGTATTGAGCATATCGTTTTGTGAATTGTTTCTTTACCATTAGTATATGAGTTGATCACCTTTGGGTTATGACTTAATTGTTTTATTCATTTGGAGTTTTGATTATCACCTACCACCTCCACGATCACTTATGAAACTAAAATTTGATATAAATTTGAAATATGAATGCTATCCCCTATTGTCATATCCCAGTCTAATCACTGTTGTACAGAACTGTCAATCATGCTCTGAAACAATTACACCCTCGTCCTACTGGATTAAGCTCGCATTCATTGCATTGTTTGTGGTGTTTCATTTTGGGGCTAGGTTCTCAATAGAGGAAGTGGTTTTCAATTACGTGGGTCCTATGGTTCAGTATTCAATCAACAACCTGAGTAGTGGTTATGGTGGCCTTCTCCCGAATCCTTAGTTATCGGGCCACCTCCAAAAATGTAGAACTTATCATTCATATCAGGGGGTTTGCAAACACATGCCCCTCTTTGCTACACCTGATGGTATATCGTGACCAAGTCCATGGCCTATGTGGTAAGGATAGAGCCGAATGGATCACAGGCTTTGCTCTCCCACAATGATGTTGTGGATGATCTCACGGTCTTTGGGTGGGTTAAGTTCATACAGTCGTTTGAGGGATTTAACCTTGAAGTCGCTCAATCTTTCGCCCAGACCTTCTACTGTACTAGGGCCAAAATAGGTGATTTACAATTGCAAGTCAGTAAGGAATCGATTGTAGAAGCCACATGCCTATCATGAGAAGGAGATCATTGTTTCAAGAATCTCAAAATTGAAGGTATTCCTTGGCACCTGTTAATGATTTCCAAGAAGTCCCGATATGATGTCAAAGGTACACCCATAAATCTTTTCAAGCATCAATGGTACGATTTGTTGTTAATTATCAAGCAATTTGTTACCTGCGAGGGACGATATGGATTAGTATTTCTGTTTCATATACGCCTGTTGATGGTTTTCTTAGGTTTTAGTGTAAATATGTCGTTTTACCTGCTTAAAAACCTTCAAAAAATGGCTATATTTTACCAAAGGTAAAACCCTAATGCACAATCTAGTCTCTTTGATCATGGCTTGATTTGAATATTAGTCATTTCCCAATTGTCAAAGGCTGGAGATAAATGGAAAATTTTCATGGATAGGAATGGTTTTGTTCCAATCACACCTGAAACAGTAAGCGACTCACCCCTGTCTTTTAACGAGCCCACCAACCCTTTCCCATCGACTCACTCTCTACGAGACCTTCATGTTGAATTGCAAGAAGACCCTATCTCATTTACCAAAACCCCTGTTGATTTGCATAAATCAACTAGAGGCACACATCAAAGGCACAATTTCGTTCCTAAAAAATCTTTAGAGGATGTGATGGATAAATTGAAGGGCAAGGTCTCTGTTACTCCTAATCCTGGGCAAGATGTGGTTGATATAAATGAAATTAAAACCAAGAGACAGGGAAAACATAAAACACAGAGGGTTATAGATATTGATTTCAAGAACAAAAGGAGCGGCTGACTCCTTTCCATAATGGTAAGGAATCGACATCACAACCACGAAAAGCCTATCCCCATTATTGATGTTGAAAACTAGATCTCTATTGATGATATCGATGTTGATTCACCCCAATACGATTTCATGTCTAATTTGCCTCATTTTTTAAAGGAACACGAAGGTTTCTCGGGTATTCAATATGACCTCAAAAGGATTATGGAACAGGTTGAACCTCTTACTACAAATCAAACTCGTCCATTGCTAAATCTAGAACTTGTGTATTGTGAAAGTTGTTTTGATTGGATCCAAAGATACTATCGAGACATCCCTTACCTACAGGCTCAATTGAATCAAGTGATCACTTAGAACTCAATTTTGGAAAAGGAAAATGATGATCTCATAGCTTGCATCCGATCGAATTGGCTCAGAGCCAACAAAAATTTCAAGAGATCGGGAGATGTGACTATAAAAAACCACACCAGTTTCAATGCTATTGTAAATTCAGATTTGTCTGATATTTCCCTTTCAAATTTCTATTTGGTAAATAATTTTTTTGTAATTCACGATTCGATTTTGTTTGGATAATAAATGAATTCGTTTTTATTTTGTTTTATTTATACCAACTACAAAATCGAATATTCTGTATCTTGTCGTTTACATTTATTTATTTGATTTTGTCTAATTTAGATTTCCTTTTTCTTTGTCTCAGGTGAACAACAGGTCAATGTGCATTAATTAATGGAACGATTCAAAAGTTGGGCATACAATGGATTTGTAAATTTTGTTTTTGAAAAACAATGTTTTAATGATGTAACTATTTTTGAACAAACTTTTCTTATGGTTATTTTTTTTTGTAAAAGCTTTTTAGAGTAGATCTGTCTCTATCTTGCATGATATCAGGAATAAACTAGGAACTTGTTTTAAATAGCACTACTTTCCCAGGGAGAGGAGCAATTCCTCTTGGACCATATGATGGACTTGTTATTTTGAAACTATATGGGATGCAATTTACTCTTTGGATTTCATCCTTTTATAGACTGTGCAATGTTATTATTGTTTCTCATATAATTTCCGGACATGGAAATTTATTTGTATTGAACTAGCTTTAGACTGTTTTGCATATAATTTTTCATGTTATGTTTTTTTTTTACGTGGTTCATTATATTTTGTTTCTCTTAATATCTGTGACTGATATTCTATGTATGCATTTTGAGTTTACATCTAATGTTGGGTAGTCAGTAATATCATTTGCTGAGAGTTGGAGTTTATTTCACTTTCATCTATTGGACATTTTAAAGTCACATGAGATAAAATCTATTTTCCTTTCTGTCATAATAGACTTGTTCCAGAATATAAAAGAATTCCTTGAGTTGTTTCAGGAAGTATGATTCTTGCTTTTGTCATAGATTGATACTTGACACAGGTTAAGTGGAGCTTATACAAACACAGAAAGACGAAACTAGCTTAGTACAACTCATCAACGTCAGGTTAGTTAGTTTATATTTTATTTGATTTGTTGATTTGCGAATGAATAATGATTACATCATTTAAACGTTAAATTCTTTGTCCATTATCGTGATATCATTTATAATCTTATTCACTCATTGTTTATTATTTTTTCGTTCATAGTACAAAAACAATTTCCTTTATTTTTGCATCATTTTTTGATCCATTAGTTGAAAACAATCATTTTAATGAGGCTTTATTTAAACCTTGTAATTGTATATATCTACTATATATAATATTACTATCAATTGAGTAATTGTATTAATGTGTTGATTGATAGGATTGTTCATTTAGTTAGTTCTATATCTTGTAAATTTATTAGAATCCTAGTTGTCTAACGGAGCCATAAAACCCGTCAGGGTAGATTATTCCAAACAACTTGGGGTAAATAGACAAACTCGGTATATATATTCCCTTATCATTGACGGTGTGTCATACACGACTGTCAAAAATAACCTTTTTTCCAATTCTACCTTTGGAATTTCGTTCTCATCTTTGATGGTATGAGTGTGAAGATTATGTTCAAGTTTACTATATTGCTCGATTACTTCAGAGTTGGACTGAAGTGGAAACTATGACTTCTATGAGAATATTACCTCGGACATGCACGGTGAGAAATGATCAAATTCAAAATCACACGAACAATTTCCTAAGACCGAGAATTCTATAGAATAAGGTTCATTAGGAGCTTCCATTTCAGTGATGATATGCTTCAAATATTTTTCCTTGTTGATCCTGATCATGTTAGGGTTTCCCTTCAGTGGTAACCAGAAGTGGGACCAATCCCTATTGAAATATAGATGTAATGTTTTGGACCAATCCCTACTTAACAACATCCCATAGGCTCCTGGAATGTATACAATTATGATTTCTATGACCTGGTGGAATTTTGGGTTAGAGGCAAGTTGGATCATAACATATTTCAGTTCCCCAATCACCTTAACTTCAGTTCTGTCTAGTTGAATAATATGTGTGTCACTTTTGGTAGGAGTAGCATTCATCTTATTGCATACTGATAGAGGCATGATGTTTGAGGAAGAACCATAATGAACTAAGTGACTGTGAAAATTTCTGTTATAAATTTCAAATGTTAACAAAAATGGTGGGACAATTGACCTAGGTTTCTTATCAGTAGGCGTCGTGTTTAAGTTATGCTTTCTGATTTCTCCAGATTATCCTTTCCTCGAGCTTGGATTTGGATTTGGATTTACCATAATCTTTTCATCCTCCTTCAAAGCCTGTAACAATAGATCCTTTTGTTGGGGAATTCTTCATAAGTCCATGAAAAAAATATTGTCTTTCAACTTCTTTAGGTCTTCTACCACGTTATATTGTAGTTTTGTTGTTTTGTGAGTTTGGAAATTTGGGGCAAGATTAAGTGGTGAGGTTTTTTGAGTCGGGGAGGTGTTTTTCTCGGGTCTCTTAGGAGCTTGTGTTAGAACAGGTTGATTTGGCACGTAGGCTCCCTTGCTCCTAGTTTGAACCACCAAAACTTTTAGTGATTCTTCTTCTTCTTCTGTAGGAGTGTCAAAAGTTGACGTATGGATGACATCTCACAAAACCATAACTATTTTCTTAGGTGTCTCACTAACCTCATTTTTTGTAGTATTTGATGTCTGATCATCGGTTTTTTCAGTTAGATTACAACCATCCAAGAAACGATTGGCCAACAAGTTCATGGCATTAACCCATTAAGGGAAATGTTTTTTTGAATGTTGTTCTTGGTGATAATTACAATAAGAATCAGAGGCCACTTCTCCTAAATCTATGTTTAAGTTAGAAGGTGGAGGTTCTATGGCCTTAAACAATAAGGGTTCTATAAAAAAAGGTTTCTAAGGTCTAGGGATTGATGTACCTTCCCCCGTGTTCCTCTTCATGTCCACATGTATGCATTTCCTTTATCAGTGTTTCATTCTGCTTGTTTACCCGATGGCCATGTCAAAAAAAATCCTCTTCTAGATGGTTGTTGCATTTCCTTTATATCTAAGGATATTTGAATTTCCTTACAACCTTTCATTTGGAAGTCAATAATTTTGGCTTCCTCAAAATTCTCAACGAGAGTAAGTTTAGCGACCTTTTTTATAAACATAGAGATAGATGCTGGTAACGAGTTAGAATATACCTCAATCTGTAGTTCTTGGGAAGGTTTAGCATCAGGTTGAAATGTTTTGAGCACGGTTGTAAATATTTGATTAAAATCTTTGACCTTTTCTTTGGGTCCCATGGTGGCAGTGAAAATCTCAACCATCAAAGCTCCAGTGGTTGTTTCTTCAAGAAATTTATTCATAAAGTCCTTCTGAAAATTTGTCCAACTATTGATGGACCCAACCGGGAGGTTAAGATACCATGTTGAGTCTGAGTTCTCAAAGGTATAAAGGAACAATTTACATACTACGTCTTCATTTGGATGTTCATTAATATTATTTCCAATATGAACTTGTTAATGTGGTCTTCAGGTAACCCAGAGGTTTCAGGATCAAATTTGGGGAGAACTTTCTTCGGGTTTCCAGGAAAATGATGTGACCTTCTGGGACTTCTTCATTGCTATTTTCCATATCATCTGAATCATTATATGAGTCTTCTAAGTTAGAACCAACTTCTTCAGATTCAAAATTATCAGGATTAGAATGTGTACTTGTTGGTGGGGTAACGATAGGAGTTTCGTGAATAAAACTGAGAGGCTAGTCAATTTAAGTCAGAGAAAAATATAGTAGGTCTTCATCTGTATGGACAAAAGTGTGATCTGGGGTATCAACAACCAATCTTGTTGCTTTTTTTTTTGTGGGGAAGAAACAAATATAATGGAAATGCTTAGATTTTTCGAGCATAATTTCTCGTAATCCTCCTAAACGTGTTTATTTTTTCATGGGAAATCACATAGGGAATTTCTTGGTGAAGGTTCTATTGATGTCTTGGTAGATGCGAGAGGTATTAACCTCCACGTGTAACCTATGAATTAGAATAGAATATTCCAAGAACAAGTGAACCATTGAACATAGGTGTGGAAACTCTAGAAGAAGTCGACCTAGCAGAATAAATAATATCAGAATATTATCTTCCAGAAAGACAAGTCAGCTCCACATGAAAAAGATAAATGGAAAATATAATTACCAAAAAGTGAGGTCTCCCCAACCAAAAAAGTTATTGGACAAATTAATATAAATAGAGGATGTTTTATCTCATTTGGATACCGAGTTAGATCACAAGTATTATGGAGAGCTGTAGTTGCAAGGAGGAATAAGGGTGTATGGTCATGTCTTGGTCTTGGTCTCTCTCTAACGCTATCAAGCGATATTCTTGGTGATTCTCTTGATGGTTCTTGGTGAAACTCTTTTTGATATTCTTGCTAAGTATGGAGAAATTTTGAGAGAGTAGTGCAGATGCAACTACTATAGTTGTGTATGGTGATGGTTTTGTGGATATGGAGACTCTCTCTCTTGTGCACTACCCTTGGGGAAGGAGCGCTCTTTGTGCCTTGAGTTGTTGTTGTAGTTAGGAGCTAGGGTTTATCTATTGGTTTTGGAGTAGGCTTGCCGATATTATTTTAAGTAAAGTTTAGTGTGATTGGGGGTGGCATATGTGAATTCCCATGGTTGGGTGACAATGATGTGACATTATCTATGGTTAAACGAGCATACCAAAATTTCAACATGGTATCAGAGTTGGTTCCCTTCGTAAAAGTCTAACTGTTGGAAGGAAGATCCTCATTTTACCCCATTTTCAAGCTCATTGAGAACTTACTGAACTCACTAAGAAAGTCGCCTAAGTAGGGTGCATCTCTTCCCTGGATCATATCTGCAAATTTCTAAAGTTGAGAAATCAGGGTTTCCTCATAAAACCCTATGTCTGCAGTGCTAGTTGCAATTGTAGTACCAGTTCCTTAGTGTTAGTTACAACACTAGTTACAACTTCAATTGAAACAACATTTGTAGTTCCAATTGCAACCCGAGTTACAGTGCCATTTGTAGCACCAGTTGCAACACCAATTGTAGTGAAATTTTATGTGAAGTGTTGGGACTAATTTTTGGTTGTACTAGTGTGCCTTACCCTAGTACATCTCCAACTACCTTTAGATTACGGGTTGGAGAACCTTTGAAGTTTTAAAGGTTAGTCTTTTAGTGATGCTAATGTCAGATGGTGCCACTACTTGTCGATGCTGTCAGAGGTATGTACTTATATATGTTTAAACTGTATCGCTATTTTGAGTGTGAATGTAGGAGAGGGATCTCAAATCCAACACATTCAAAGGAACAACACACTCAAGGTTTTATTATTTTCATATGCCTCTAGCTGGTATGGAATTATTGTGATCTTATGAACATCTAGTTGTATTTTGATCTATTGAAGTTATTATTATCATACTAACCTCTGTTTAAAGTTAAATTTAGAAAGTAACTTTAGTCAAAGTATTAGAGATTAAGGTTGAGATTTTCAGTTTATTTGCATTATATTCTCTAACTTATATTTCTTTCAAGAAAGCATATTGTCTTAGTACAAGGGACAAGTTGAAGAGAAAACTTGTCATCTTGAGTAAAGGAGACTTGGAAGAAAATAAACAACACTCGTTCTTAAAGATACGAATCTAGGTTCTAGGTTTGATTGATTAAATTAATAAGTTTCCAATTTGAACATATCAAGTTTAATAATTGATACATTACTAGTTGTGACAACAATCCTTGATAATTTCTATTACTTCTATATACACTAAATACTTGGAAGCATGTGAGTACTATTGATATAAATGATTATTGTATTTTTATTTTTGGCTCTTGTTCCATGCAGGTCACAAGCAATAGCTTTGTGAAGGAGCTACTGTGATTACTGTTCTCGTTCATGTTTTTATTATTATAAGAGTATTATTCTTGTCTAATGTTTTCCCTTTTGTTGTCCTTGTTCTCGGCAGGTCACAGGTGATAACTCTGAGGGAAGCTATAGTGTAATATACCAGATATAAAAAGTATGCATAACATAAATAAAATGCTAGAAATGGTAGAATAACAGTAATATAACCAACATAATCTCCACAATAACACAAAAATCATATAAGAACAACAACATAAATAACACTTTGATTCAGAAAGCAATGTTCACGTGCCTCTTCGAGGGGGCAACCTCCAGTCGAGCAACACTCTATTACAATAATCTCCAAGCTAGGGTTTTCATACCCTTGACCCTTATTTATACTAACTATGTCTATCAAGAGAAGCATCTAGAGGAAGATCCTTCTAGAAGCGAAAGCTTCTATTAGGTCTTCTTGCATCCACCTTATTATATTTTATTGAAAGGCCTTATTAATATTGACCTTTATTACATATGAATATATTTATCTACCTATGTGCAGGTTAGGACCCTAACATGTCCGCCCCATTAAAAAAAACCTTGTCCTCAAGACTTGAGATGTGGAAACTGCTGCAGAATGGTAATTGGTTCCCAAGTGGCATCTGTTGGAGTTGTATATTTCCATTGGACTAACACTTCCTTGATGGTTTGCTGACGCAGGTGATGCTCATGCTAGTCCAAAACTGCTTCTGGTTGTAGCCAAATGGATCCTTCTTTAGCTAACTTGGGAAGGTTGGTTTGAATTTGGCACCTAGTTCCAATCACCTTCTTTAAGCATGAAACATGAAAAATAGGATGTAGCTTTAACTGACTGGGCAAAGCTAACTGATAGGCGACTTGTCCCACACGCTTGAGAATTGTATAAGGACCATAAAATTTGGGCGCTAGCTTCTGAGATTTCTTGGCCTTGAGGGAAGTTTTCTTGTATGGTTGTAGTCACAGAAACACCTGATCCCCTTCTGCAAATTGACGTTCAGAGCGAACTTGATCTTCTTATTGATTCATGCGATTTTGTGCCATGACCAAGTTCTCTTTAAGGGTACGAAGAATATCCTCTCGAACTGTAAGTGTTTGGTCAACTATCTATACCTTCGAGGTACCTGGTAAGTATGAGAGAACTAAAGGGGGATTTTGTCCATATACCGCTTCAAAAGGAGTCATGCGTGTAGCTCTATGGTAGGAAGTGTTGTACCACCATTCAGCTAGGGGTAACCATTGAGCCCATTGATCTTTCTTTTCAGAGGAAAAACACCTTAGATATGTTTCCAAACACTTGTTGACAACTTACGTTTGACCATCAGTCTGGGGATGATAAGTTGTGCTTAGATGCAATTGGGTGTCCTGTAACTTAAACAGTTCTTGCCAAAAATTTCTTGTGAAAGTTGGGTCACGATCAGAAACAATAGAGTGTGGCATGCCATGAAGCTTGAAGAACTGGTACATGAAAATTTGAGCCACCGTGGATGCAGTAAATGGGTGTTGAAGAGCGCAGAAATGAGCATACTTGGAAAGGTGATCCACAACCACCATTATGATTGATTTATTTCTCGATTTCGGTAAGCTGGTAATAAAGTCCATAGAGATATCCTTCCAAATAGCAGGTGGAATCAGAAGTGGTTGTAGTGTTCCTGGAGATTTGACTGTTTCTCCCTTGTTGCATTGACACACCTCACATTCAGCGACAAAATTACGGATGTCTTGTTTCATACCATCCTAGAAGAAAGAACGTTTGACCTTGTCATAGGTTTTGGTGAACCCAGAGTGCCCCACTGTGGGTGTAGCATGTAGCTCAGAAAGTACAGTGGATTTAATCTTTGATTGTTTACTTAAATACAAATGACCTTTGTATCGAAGCTCATCCTGGAGCCAAGAGTACCCTGGGGGAGATGGAGCATTATTCTGCAATTGCTGGATCAAATGCGAACTTTTGGGATCTTGTAGCCATTCCTGGCGCACAGCTTGGAGCCAATCTGGTACAATGAAGGAAAGAGAAAAAAGGGATCATTCTTCTTCATATTTTCAGGACAGTGCATCCGCCACCACATTGTCTTTGCTCTTCTTGTAAATGATCTCATAATCATATCCAAAGAGCTTAGTCATCCATTTTTGTTGCTCCGACGAGGAAATGCGTTGTTCTAGAAAGTACTTGAGGCTTTGATGGTCTATCTTAATTTGGAAACGTTTCCCCAAGAGATAAGGGTGCCAAAAATCAATGACATGCAGAATAGCCAACATTTCCTTTTCATAGATGGGTTTGCCCAGATTCCTTTCAGATAGTTTCCTGCTGGTGAAGGCCAAAGGTCGACCCTCTTGCATAAGGACAACACATATTCCTTTCCCCGAGGCATCACATTCCAACACAAAGGTCTTTGTGAAATCAGGAAGGGCCAGAACCGGAGTGGTGCACATGGCCATCTTCAAGGTTTGAAAAGCTTGAGCAGCGGTTGGAGTCCAAGTGAAAGAGTTCTTTTTGAGGAGAGTCGTGAGAGGTGCTGCAATCTTGCCATAATTCTTAACAAAATTGCGATAATACCCGGTTAAGACTAGAAATCCATGCAATATTTTGAGAGTCTTTGGGTGCGTCCAGTCTTGCATAGCTTCAATCTTTTTCGGATCCACCCTGACGCCATCCTTGCCAACCAGATGACCCAAGTATTCTACTTCTAAGGCACCAAAATCACATTTAGACTGTTTCAGGAAAAGTTTGTGCTGAGAGAGTAGATGGAGAACTCGATCCACATGAGTAAGATGGTATGTCTAGGTTTTTCTATAGATTAGGATATCATCAAAGAAAACTAATACAAAATGAYGGAGAAAAGGACGGAAGACATGATTCATGAGGCTTTGGAAGGTGGAGGGGGCATTACACAAGCCAAAGGGCATGACCAAAAACTCATAGTGGCCCTCATGAGTTTGAAAGTCCGTCTTGGGAATGTCTGCCTCCTTCATATGTATCTGGTGATAGCCTGAGTGAAGATCAAGTTTAGTAAAGAATTGGGCGCCACTCAATTCATCCAGGAGGTCATCAATGTCAGGAATGGGAAATTTGTCTTTAATGGTCACTTTGTTGAGGGCATGGAAGTCAGGACACATTCTCCAAGAACCTTCTTTCTTCATTACCATGACTATAGGAGAATAGTAAGGGCTCGTACTAGGGCGGATAACGCCTGCAGTAAGGAGTTCCTGGACCATTTTCTCAATTTCATTTTTTTGTGAAAAGGGGTGGTGATACAGATGTATATTGGGAGGAATGCTTTCGGGTACAAGAGGAATGGAATGATCATGAACATCGCGGGAAGGAGGGAGTCCTTGGGGAGTGGAAAATACCATTTGGTGTTTAGAAAGGAGGGATTGGAGATCTTCTGGCACCGGGGGTGTTTTTGTTTCTTGTATGGCATGGAGTTGGGCAATGACACTAGAATGACCTTTTTTGAGCATCTTTTCCATGCAATGGGAACTAATGACCTCAGGTGAACTGGTTGTGATGCCTTGGAATTTATATTGGTGGCCTTCCTGGTCGAATTGCATGGTTAATGCCTTAAAATCCATGAGAACGAGACCCAAAGTCCTTAGCCAGTCTGCACCCAACACAATGTCACAACTGCCCATGTCGATAGCAAACATATGGGATTGTAGGTGGTAGTCACTGATTTGGAGACACACATTTTCACAACACCCTCCACATTTCATGGAACCACAATTGGCAATCATGATTTGGAAATTGTTGATGACATGGATGTAGCAATGAGTTTCTTGGGCAATGCGACGATGAATAAAATTATGGGTGCTTCCAATATCAACCAGAAAGATGACCTTTCGATGCTTGATGTAACCGATTAACTTGAGGGTTTGGGGGGTGGAGAAGCCAGTGAGAGCATTGAGGGAAATGATCGGTTGCACTTCAGGAGGGTTTATGTCAGTGATTTTAGGTGACTCGGGCACAAGGGGAGTTTCAACATCCTCTTTCGAAATATCCTCAGAGATGGCCATAAAAAGATTTTGTTCCCTACACTTGTGGCCCGGGAAATATTTGTCATCACAATTATAACAAAGGCCTTTGAGTTGGCGTTCAACTATTTCATCCCTGGTCAATTTTTGGATCTTTAATGGGCCGGAGGGAGTAGTGGGATTTACAGGATTAGGGCGAGGGATAAAGGAGGGTTTAAGGTTTTGAGAGGATACAACCTGTTGTGCTTCTTTATCTTTTTTAGTATCCTCCACCCAACTCGAAGGTCGAGCCATGAGCACATGGGCCTGAATCTCTTCCTTGAGGCCATTGATAAAACACTCTCGAAAGAAAGCATCAGTCATGCCCTCTGTTCTAAAAGCCAGGCACTCAAAGGCAGCTATGAAGTCTTCTATTGTTCCTGATTGTTTCAACTTTGTCAAATGGCCCAAATGGTTGGTGTCAGTGTCAAAGCGTTCATAAAGCTCAATCACAAATTGTGTCCAAGCAATATACCCTTGACGAGAAGTTTTTCTCCATTGACACTATTGCCAACGTTCTTGATCTAGATGGAGAACACCATACCGGAGTTTGGCCAAGTCATATGTAATTCCGTATAAAGAGAAATAATGTTCCATTTGGGTGACCCAACCAGTGGGGTCCGAGCCATCAAATTTGGTCACATCCACCCGTGGAAGGTGTAGGTCATGTTGAAAGTGATGGGGTTGAAAGGTATGGGAATGGGAGGAATGTTCACCTTCAGTATTTGGAGGTGCATCAGAGAAAGGGTCATCTGTAGGGATCTTCAGTTTGGTGTAGAGTGATGTAAAGACAGATTCAAGCTGGGTGGTCAATTCTTGTTTGACTTCCTCCATTGAGGACTGCATGGTTGTATTTATGGTTGTATTGATGGATGAATTGATGGAGGCAACAATAGCACTGAGTTGTTTCACTTCTTTTTGGGTCTCGAGGAAACCAGATTGCAAGGTGTTAAAGCGAGCTTCCAGGTCTTGGCTATGGGTATGGGCCATGAGGATGGGTGAACTGAAAAGGAGTGGGTGGGGTCAAAAATTTTGCCGAAAAATGATATGGATGAATGTGATAAGGGCGAAGAGATGAATCCAATGGAATAGGTCTCAAATAATGGTGAAAAAAATTCCAGACTTTTTTTTTTTTTTTACACTTGCAGAGTTATACCTCGGTCTGAAGAATACTGCAGTGATGAAATCCCCAAATGCTTAACCAGAAAGAAATGTATATTTACTTGGCAACCTGAACACAGTTGCACGACAATAGATCTTGTCTGTTTTAATTTGTTTATGTTTCTGTCCCCCAAAGGTTAGGTATTCAAGGGTTCTACAGACAAGGGTTTGCCCTGTGCTATAGCTCTCTGATATACGTGCGGGGTCCAAAAGTAGTACTCGGCCCAATATCTTAGGGAACTAACTAAGGAGGATAGACTGTACCCTTATCCGTACTACCCGACTACCCTGGTACTAGAGAGTATCTTCCCGAGTGTTGTTCTCGGTGGCACTATAGTAGTCAGGTGGCCGATCGGTTTATCTAAAGAGGGCTTCAGGAAATCTAGGTCGATCCGTACACAGGTGTTGTCTGATGCGCTGCCACTCGAAGGGGTACCAACAAGGGTTAAAAGGGTGGCCAATAGATGTGCGCTTAAGAACCACTTGTATTTCATGCGTGTATGAATCCCTCAACCGTGGGTTTATGCGTGTAACAACGGATCTCTGTGGATTAAAGATGCCGGAATACGTCTCTACCCTGGAAAAAAAAATTCCCACAATTTCTGCCAAGGAAAGTGCTATGATACCACTTGTAATATACCAGATATAAAAAGTATGCATAACAGAAAAAAAATGCTAGAAATGGCAGAATAACAATAATATAACCAACATAATCTCCACAATAACACATAAATGATATAAGAACAACAACATAAATAGCACTTTGATTCAGAAAGCAATGTTCACGGGCCTCTTCGAGGGGGAAACCTCCAGTTGAGCAACGATCTGTTACAATAATCTCCAAGCTAGGTTTTTCGTACCCTCGACCCTTATTTATACTAACTATGTCTATCAAGAGAAGCATCTAGAGGAAGATCCTTCTAGAAGCAAAAGCTTCTATTAGGTCTTCTTACATCCACCTTATTCTATTTTATTGAAAGGCCTTATTAATATTGACCTTTATTACATCCGAATATATTGATCTACCTATGTGCGGGTTAGGACCCTAACATATAGTGACGATTGCATGAGACAAAATATTAGATGGTCTCTAGTTTGATACATGGGGAGAACTATCTAGATAAGAAGTTGGATACATGACCGTATACATCCATGTACCGAAGAAGGCAACATGGTCCTGTGACACTTTGCAGGATGAAAATATATAGATATCTATCATTGATGAGCCATATCATGAGGAGTATATGGATCCACCAGTGGTGAGGCAGGTGGCCCCACCAAGTACCAGCTCTGAAGGAGATAAAGTTCATATGGAGTCAACACTCATGATCTAGTAGGGAAGAGAAGCCTCCCCAGGACCATTCATAGGAGACTTTATAGGAAATCATCACATATAGAGGGATCATATAGCTCTGAAGATTATATAGAATCAGAATGAGCCTGATCTCAGAGAGAGTCAATGTCTTAGATAATTTCATTCAAAAAGGTGCCATGAGATAGACTCAGATTTAGATGGAAGAGATAGACGTATTCCATGACTGACAGAAAGGTTCCATGAGTTGAGGAGGATAGATCGAAGTTTCAGAGGCTTCGAGGAGATATGAGATATTTTGGGAATATTCCCTTTCTTTAGTAGAATTTTCTACAGTGACCGAGGAGGAAGCTAGTCAGAAGGACTATGATATATATATATATATATATTTCCTTGGTTCCGAGATCAGAAGGGAAGTCAGTGGTGACTTCCAAGTTGTCTATAAGATCAAGCATGTTTCAAAAAAATATCCTAGAGATGTACAAAGCCTAATTTGTGTCCAGAGGATTCTCCCATCAAGAGGGAGAAGACTACGACGAGACACTTGCTCCAATAGTCAGAGGAAGTATACATTGAAAAAACACAAGATACATGAGAAGGGGTATCATGTTTGCAGGTTGAAGAAAGATTTGTACCTGTCTAAGCGGGCACCCATGGCATGATATGACAGATCAAATAGTTTCCTGATGAGATTGGGATTTACCAAGAGTATGTGGCAGCAAGTTCAACTTATGGTGAAGCAATGTGGCTTCAGAAGCTGATTACATGATTGTTTGATACCGAGTTGGAGTAAACCTGTATATTTTGTGACAACTAGAGTTGCATAAAGTTGTCAGAGAACCCAGTGTGCCATGACATGTCCAAGCATATCAAGATCAAGTACCATTATATCCTAGAAATGGTATAGAAGGGAGAAGTGAAGCTCTAGTATATTTCTACTGATGAGTAGGTAAAAAAATATGTTGAGAAAGCCTTTGTCAGGGACAAGATTGGAGTGGTCCAGATGTTTTTCTCCAGTAGTGAGAATTGATGTGTTCCCCAATAGTGGAAGGTGATGTGATCCCCAGTAGTGGGAGCTACCCCAACATAGGTTGGTATGTTACTCCAACGTAAGCTGATATATTACCCCAACGCATATTGGTATGATGCTCCAACGTAGGTTGGTATGTTACCCCAATGCAGGTTGGTATGCTACTCCAACACAGGATGGTATATTACCCTAATGCAGGTTGGTATGCTACTCTAATGTAGGCTGGTATATTACCCCAGTGCAGGTTGGTATACTACTCCAACGCATACTGCTATATTACCCCAGTGCAGGTTGGTATGCTAATCCAATGTAGGCTGGTATGTTACCCCAGTGTAGGTTGGTATGCTACTCCAACGTAGGCTGATATATTACCCCAAAGAAGGTTGATATGGTACTCCAACACAAGATAGCATATTACCTGAGCGCAAGTTTGTATGCTACTCCAATGCATGCTGGTATGTTACCCCAACACAGGTTGGTATGCTACTCCAACGCAGGATGGTATGTTACCCGAGCGTAGGTTGCTATGTTACTCCAATGCAGGATGGTCTATTACCTTAACGCAGGTTGGTATGATACTCCAACGCAAGCTGGTATGTTACCCTAGCGTAATTTGGTATGATACTCCAACGCAGGCTGGTATATTACACCAACACAAGCTGGTACGCTACTCGGCCAGTAAAAGTGCAGAACTTCTTATGATGGCTAATGTGAAAATATGATGGTGATAATTGTTACATGATCTGTTTGATCATATGATAGCCCATGTGGCTATGGTGATGCTACCTATAGAATGGTCTGCAAGACCATGTGATTCTTTCCCATGCCATGTGAGATGGATGGATGTGTTTGAAACCACTACATAAAGAACATCTTAGTTAATACTTCCCTAGTTAATAGGGAGTGTTGATGTTTTGGTAGTTGAGGGAGGTATTAACCTACACGTGTAACCTATGACTTAGAATAGAATATTTTGGAAGAATGTGAACCATTAAAAAGATGTGTGGAAACCATAGAATAAGTCGGCCTAGCAAAATAAATAATATTAGAATATTGTCTTCCAGAAAGACAAGTCAACTCCAAAGGAAAAATATAAACATAAAATATAATTACCAGAAACTTAGGTCAACCCAGCCAAAAAAGTCACTGGACATATTAATATAAATAGAGGATGTTTTATCTCATTTGGATACCCATTTAGAGCGCAAGTCTTGTGGATATCTCTAGTTGCAGTTGTAGTTGCAACTACAAATGTAAGGAGGAATAAGGGTGTTTGGTCATCTCTTGGTCTTGGTCTCTCTCTAGCGCTATCAAGTGTTATTCTTGGTGATTCTCTTGGATATTCTCTTGATGGTTCTTGGTGAAACTCTTGTTGATATTCTTGCTAAGTATGTAGCAAGTTTGAGAGAGTACTGCATCTGCAGCTGCTGTAGTTGTGTATGGTACTTGTTCTGTGGATATGTCGACTCTCTCTCTTGTGCACTACCCTTGGATAAGGATCACTCTACTTGTCTTGAGTTGTTGCTACAATTATCTTCTAGGGTTTATCTATTAGTTTTGGAGTAGGTTTGCCAAAATTATTCTAATTAAAGGTTAGTGTGCTTGGGGGTGGCATATGTGAATGCCTATGGTTGGGTGACAATGATGTGACATTGTCTATGGTTAAACAAGCATACCAAAATTTCAATAGGTACGAGTCATATTCAATGTGTGGTGAGTCATTGGTAGTGGGGGTAACTTCAATATTAGAGTTGTCTTAAGAAGGACTATCCATGCATGTGGGAATTTTTGAATCTATAGGATGTTTGAAATAGTTTTCTACTGAAATAAGTATCTTGACCAACCATGCATTTGTTCTTCCCTCCTTCTAGCGCCAATTTTTTTGAGGGATCTAAATTCCCTTTGACTCAACAATAGGAATCATGCCCAGAGACGAGGTCCAATTAGACTCTTCCCTGTTTAAGGTAGCATGATTCTCTGGATTGATGATCCGACAAGTTTCGATGGGATTTAATTTCAGTTAAGGGGAAATTTTCTTCAACCTAGAATTTTCTCTTTCTCTTTTTATTTTCCTTTTTATTAGTTTATTTCTTGAGTATTCAACTAAGATCTGAAAAAGATTGGGTGCAGGTTAAAATTTTCCAACTTCATGTAAATGATACCTCACTTCAATCAATATTTAACAATAATATTACTATTGATTAAGTAGCAAACATCATCTAAGAATTGAAAGGAGATCACATACGAGAAAAACAAATAACTAGAAATAATTTTGATTACCGTATAACACAAACGACTTTTAAAACACGATCATATTTATGCCAACATACATTTAGAAATCATAATAATTCAAGATAAGTTAAAAAAAATTACAATCTTACTGAATCACTTGGAGTTGATAACTGTATGCAAAACAATACATAGATTGCGTTAATCCACAAGCTTTGGTAGAAATTTGTCTTCAGCTCTATATGAGCTTCAATATTAAACTTCAAAGTAGTTCTTCGTCTAATTATCAGTCCTTACAAAAAACCATCAATGTTTTATAACAAGGTCGACATCCTTATTTATATGAAAATTCCATGAAAAAAATAAAATAATAATGTTTACTTAACATAGAGAAAACACAATATAAAGTGGATTGTGTCCACGTGAAAGCTATCAGTGAACTTCAGTCATATCGAAGGATTCACCTTGTCATATTAATACCACTGAGAGAAGAGATCCTCACAAGAATGTAGATATGGGAAACTATGCTAGTCCATCGGTGCACTAAGCTTATATTTCATTTCCATCACTTGATCTTTGAACTAATCTATCTTAGAACTGAGGTGTCACATAACCCCGGATACTCCTATCGGTCCATCGACAAGTCACTTGAATTTCCATCCTTATATCCTTTTGACTTCAAATACATCACTTTAGATTTTTTTATTGGACTCCATGCACTGTTTGACCACGTTGTTCAGGTTGATGAAGTCATTAGGCATGCCGAACTCTAGGAGACTAATATCCCTCATTTTATGATTTATCTTACCCTAGTTCTTGAGACACTCTTCCCATCTGTATTGCATTTTCTGTTGCTTCTCATATTCTATCCACATCCAAAATTCTACTTCCACTTGGAATCTAGTGAAGCTTTTCTCTATTAGAAATCTGATACCATGCTCTTCTTTCCCTCAACCCTTATGGATATCTTAGATGTATTCAATCTGTGCCAAATTCCTGTGGGACCTTTCATACCATTGCATAATTTATTTGTGTACTATCTAGCCTAGCATGGTTTCTTCTTGATAAGTGATGATCTGTGTCATAAAATCTTCTCTTTCTGATTTGAATTGTCTATAAATATCCCTGAGCTCAACTCTTATGAACCTAACTCCATGAGTGGTGTCTTGGTAATATTCCACTTGATGCTCGATATGCACTAGTTCTGTCCTCATGGCATCTATTTCCCACTTGTCCTATTTTTCCTTATCAATAGAAACATTTGATATGTCCATTCCGGCTCGCAGTAATTCACTTGTCTTGGATTGTCGGGCATCCAACAGGGTTTCATCTGCGGTGATCATCACAAAACTATCCAGAGTAAGTCTCTTTTTCTTGTCGGTCCTCCTGACCACCACTTGTATTTTTCTGTCATAATATATAGCTTGGACATCAACCATCTCGTCTACAGGCTTTGGAATTGGTTGATGACCCCATGAGAGGGAATTTCCCAAACTACCCGGGGTATGAAAATGTTCAAGTGTTGGTTCCTTTCCTTTGTTAATTTATTTCTTCTAGTGGTTGACTTTCTCCTCTTGCTCCAGTGTTGTTGAAGGATGTCTTGGTTCACTTTCGGTTTCCATTTCTATATTAGTGGGTAACTCTTCAACTTGTTTAGTGTCGAGAGTTCTTCTTGGGTCATCATCTATTGTAGCTTTTGATGAAGGTGTTGATCCTTGGGGTGGATATTGTTTTGGTGGATTTGTTGTGATCCCTTCATACCCCTTTTTTGTATTTTGTTCTTTATTAACCTCATCTCTTTCAGTGTCACAGCTGAGCTACTTTTCCTCATCGGGGGTTTTATTATCCTTTCCTTTATCTAGTGTTTCCTCCTTTGATATCAAACCTCCATCGTCACCTTCACCATTTTCCTCTAGAACTTCTTCTTGTTATTTTTCTTGTCCCTTTTCTTTGTCTTCTCTGCAAATTTATTCTTCAAACTGGGGTTGGGAAACTTTATCTGAAAGAGCAGTATAACCTTCGACTATATTCAAATATTTTTCCATGTCCAAGAGTTACATTCCTTGGGGCTGAGTGTCTCATATATTCGACATTGTTTCATTGATAACGAGAATTGCAGTGTATGTACCCTCAGGGTCACTATCATAAATTGTGATCAAATCAACAATTACTGGGGAAACTCCTCTTAAGACTGATCTTCCTTTCGAAACTTCATTTGTTGTTTAGTTTATAGTTTCCCTTTTGGTATTTTCTCTAGACCTTGCTATTCATTATGTTCCCTAGTTAGAATATCTCCAGGGTCGTTAGCTCCCCTTATTCCATATTCACACTCATTGGGGTTATGATTGGTGGTCACACAAGGGTGGTTTGAATTGGACTGTGTTCCTGAATGTTTCTCTCAAGTTCCTCTTGGTGTCTTGCAATTTCATCCCTCCTAACTTCCTGCTCTCCCAATTCTTGTACGCCTTGCACCTGGGAGACCGCTTCCATAGTTTTCTCTATAAGATGGACCTACTCATCCATTGAAATTGCCTTGAACTGAGTCATCTCTGGATTGGATTTCCTCAATAGAAATTATTCTCATTTTTGGGTGTTCTTAGTAAAAATTTCATCTTCAAAGGTATCATATGTATAAGGCCAATGCGAAACCACTTGGCTATCATGTTGGGTTACTAAATTTATTGGGTCATGTTTCCTATATCTTCGTGTATAAAACTTGTATTCTACCTGATTTTTGGATTCTTGCTTGGCCTGTGTGGTGTCATTCACAAAATGATATCCCACATAAAAAACATATGGGATGAATGCCCTATTCTTGTCCTTTACTAAGAAGTGTTGAATCCCTACAATATGGTTTGATAGTAGATCTCCCCAAGCACCAACCTATCCGACACATGAGATGGAAGTAAGTGTGGGGCATGGGTAGCTCCAAATTTTTTGATGTAGGTACCTTTCTCTTCCAAGTAATAATTCCCTATCCTGGCTATGACCTTCCTTGCTTCTTTCGAAAGCCTTGGACAATTTCGCTTGAAAATCAAGAAATATATCCTGGCCAGAACGTCATCACATATCAAAGTATAATACTTCTTGTACCTTTTCTCCCATAAAATGATGAAATAAACATGTATAGATTGCTCAAAGACGTACCAACTTAATCCCATCCCTGGGGACACATTTCTGGCACATATTGCATGCAACTGATAAGACGCCATGAAGAAAACATGGGCTTTCTCGACCTTAGTTTTTTGTGCTTCCTCTACCTAAATTATTGTTGGCACAGGGGTAGACCCAGGTTTCAGCTCTAATAGCACACAAAAAAGCCCTAAATACTGTCCCTTTTGGAAACACCTGTGAAGAAGATGCAGTCTCACCCAAAGTAGAAATAGGGGGTTGCAGGACACAAGTGTCTACAACCAGAGGAAATGCAAGTGGAATCAAGGCAACCACACACGGAGATCAGATTATTCTTTCCAAATATAAACCTAATTCGCATAGTTATATATCATATATAACATACTAATGCATCATCAGAGTAACAAATCAAAGAACACAACACCAATCACACACAACAATAGTATATATGTGGTTCACCCTCTCCCTAGGGATACATCCATAGAACTGTGCTTTATAATATATTAGGTGAAAGATTAAAGTTCTATATGTGCTCTTAGCTTGCAGATCTCTCTCCTTCTCTCTTCTCTCTATCTCCCTTCCCTGTCCACCCAGCTGCAGGGTTGATCTTCGCACCCAGCTGAAGATCTTACAACAGAGACTTCTCTCTTCACACAATACTTCTCTCTCAGCGATAACAATAATCACTCATCATTACATACTCGAACCCATATCAGGTACTCTTGATCTTTATTTATACATTACAATAGCTCACTAACAGCCTTAGGCTGGAGCCTAGGTGTCAAAACCCTAGATACCAAAACCCTAGGTGTCTAAAACCCTAGGTCAACTTGACCCACGTTTTCAAGGCTTCACCATCCTGTCTTTCCATCCTTCCCGCGAGGTTCTCCAAAGTATCTAACGATGGATTTTTCCTCTTGCTGAGTTGTCCATGATCCGTCTTCCTTGTTGATCTGTCATCCTCAATATCCTTGTACCACGAATTTCTTTCTCTTACTTCGCTCCATCTTTTCTGCTCTTTTGCTCACTTCGACCCAGTATTAGTCACTGTGTCTTCCACACAGTTCACATTTTTCCTTTTCTTCTGTAATATTTTCTTTCTTCCATAACCAAGGGCCAACAGGTCCCCAACACTCACCTATGACTCATCCTGAGGCACTTTGATATGAACCTTCTGCTTTTCGTCGACAGCACACTACGCAACGCAGTCTTTGCTTTCTTCTCTGTTCATCTCCACTGTGTGCGGGCTCTCTTTTCTATGTCTGGTACCCAGTTTAAACTGCACCTGGTACCTAGACCCTTATCCGTGTGTTTTTACTGAGATATGCGAGGCATCTGGTTGTCATAGTACAATTTCAACTGGCCCCCATTCACCAAACCTTCCTTGCACTCTCCATTCAAAGTCTTCAACTACGCAAATCCTCCTTCCGTGAGATAGACAACCTCATATGGCTCCAACCAATGTGTTCTGAACTTCCTTGGATGCTTCATGAATTTTTTGTCATATACCAATACCAGATCTCCTTGCTTAAACACTTTCTTCTTGATGTGTCTATCATGGTAGGCCTTTTCTCTTTCCTTCTGCACCTGTTGATGAAAACCTGCAATAAATTTGTCTTCTTCTAGTTCGATCAACTGTGCGAGCCTCTCTTGAACAACGCCAGTGTTAGCCATATTTGTGAATGCTGCAATCATCAAGATAGGAACTAAGTGTTCCATGGGCACAATTTCTTCTAAACCATAGACCAACTTAAAGGGGGTCTGCATTGTTAACTTCTTGTAAGTGGTTCTATAGGCCCATAACATTGCTGGTACTCTCAAATCCCATTCATGCATGTTCACACTGCAAATATTCATCAACATTGTCTCCAAGATCTTATTGAATGCTTCAACTGTCCCATTTGCTTGTGGATGGTAGGGTGTGCTCTTCTGATGATGAACTTTGAATTCATCATTCAAGGCTTCAATGGTATTATTAATAAAATGTGTGCCTTGATCGCTCATAAGGATATTTGGGCATCCAAACCTGGTTATGATATCATCAAATATGAAACACGCAACTGTAGTTGCACTACAATCCTTAACTGGTCTTTCTTCTTCTCATCTGGTCAAATATTATGTTGCAGTGATGATGTATCTAGCTCTTGTGTGCTTCCCTGGTGGGTTGATAGGTCCCACGAAGTCAATGGCCCATTTCTCAAAGGCTTGTAAGGTTAGTTGGGGTGCTAATGGCATGTCATCTCTTCTGGATGGTTTCCCAACTCTTTGGCATACATGGAAGGCTATGTAGTAGTCTTTAGCATCTCTGTGTAAAGTAGGCCACCCGAGGCCAGCTCTAAGAACCTTCTGCATTGTCGCTTTTCCTACGTAGTGTCCTCTTGCAATGCCTTCATGAGATTTTGCTAAAATTTGTGGTCTTTTTTCTTCCATGACACATCTCCTCAGGTCCCATTTTGTATAGATGTCCGACTATAAGTGAAAAATATGCAGTGCACACTACCAGTTGTTTCTTCTGGGTGATTTTGTATTCACTAGGTGCCATTCCTGTTGACAAAAAATGGACTATATCGGCGAAGTGATCATCAACCTTTCTAATGACTAGAAATTGTGCATCCGACAGTGTATCCTCCAAACTAGTAGGTTCCTCTCTGTGTTCCAATCTCAACAAGTGGTCATGTATTTTGTTCATCCTTCCTAGTTTTACCACGATCACAAAATCATATTCCTGAAATAGCATAATCCATCTGCATATTCTTCCCCCCAACACTGTCTTGTTGACTAGGTATTTCAACGAAGAGTAATCAATGAACATTTTAAAGTGTCCTCCCAACAAGTAGTGGCGAAATTTATGCAACACATACACCATGGCTAACCCTTCTCTCTCAGTGATGGTGTAATTTATCTCAGCTTTTGATAGCTTCCTTCTAGCAAAGGCTAATGGGTGGTCAAGCTCTCATGCTCCCGGTTGTGCTAACACTTCTCTTAATGCAATCGAATATGAATCAACATGCACATGAAATTCCTTACTCCATTATGGGAAAACCAGAATAGGCGAAATAACCATTTTTTGTTTTAGTGTGTTGAAGCTCTGCTGGCATTCTTCCGTCCATTGAAACTGACAATCTTTATTCAAAAAATTCTCCATGGGTGTTGTGATATGTGAATAGCCTTTAATGAACTTCCTGTAGTATCCAGTATGTCCCGGTGTGGTGCACATCTGTCTGACTGAAGTGGGAGAGGGTAAATAAACTATAATGACAATCTTAGATGGATCTACCAACAATCCCTGCTTACACCCAATATGGCCTAGCAACACTCCGAAGGGTGAAAATAAGATGCACTTCATCAGGTTCAGGGAAATTTGACATTTCTTTCACTTATCTAACATTAGTCTTAAACATTCAATATGATTTTGCAATAAGATAAAAATAGTCCAGTCATCAAAATATGCTTCCAGAAATTTATGTTAAAACTCCTTGAATGCTTCGACCACCACCCTAGAAAATATGGTTGGTGCATTCTTCAATCCAAACGACATCATTGTGTACTGGTAGGATCCCCATTCTATGGAAAATGTGGTCTTATGGCGATCTTCCGTGGAAATCCTGATCCGATGGTATCCTGAGAATCCATCGGTGAAGGAGTAGACTTCCTATCCTCCCACGTTATCTAAGACTTCCTCAGTAAATGGTGTACATAATGGATCATGTAGACATGAATCATTCAAATTTATGATATCTACACATATTTTGATCTCTCTGGTCTTCTTATCCTGCACCACCATAGGGCTAATTCCATTCTAACTCTTCGACAGGTTCTATGATCCCTTCTTCCAACATTCTGTCTAATTCAATCTTCACTTTATCCTTATATTTAGGGTTCAATCTATAGGGTCTCTATTTGACTGGCCTTGCATCTAGTTTCAAGGGGATCTTCATCTCTCCCATGTTCCCTTTAATGCTGTTCATATCAGTGACCTTGGTTGGAAACAAGTCATGATATTCATGCAACAATTTTGTGATGTTATCAATAGTGACATCATCCCAGTAATCTCCAACATTAGCAAGCTTAGGTGCTTTCTCTATTCCAATATTAACTTTATTGATTTTGATTGGATGTCCAATAAAAGGTAGTTCGACTCCTGGTCCTTCTATGTCTCACTGTCCTTCTATTTCTGTGATGTTCACCTACCTAGGATCATCGTCTTCATCGACATTGATATTGTAATATCCTTGCAATTTCTGAAGAGGTGCAGTCCATTCATCCTCTTCTTGCTCCACAGGGAGGCTAGGTGCCTCCTCAAATACTTCCTGTCTGAAAACGTGTAAATCTTGATCTACCATAGGGTACTTACTTTCAAAGAAGAATGTAGCTACGAAATTTTGTGTCATACCTTGCTAATCTGCAGTGATGAGGCGCGATTATGCTTGAAGGTACCAGATGATAGGCGTTGTGTCTAGATTATTTATGAATTTATGGACCCACTGTTCTTGAGGAATGCAACTCTAGGCCTCATCACAACCTCGCACATGGTCTTTCAGATAACTTTGATCTGTGCACCTAACTTCACATCCTTCGACTTGTTCGAAAAATCGCGTTGTCATCAAAGTGCGACATTGTATCTAGTTCGCGATGTTCCTTTTATCTGTTCCCCACCATATTGCTAGAGTAGCTTTGAAAGCCTCGTCCAGTGCCAATAGTCTCTGTTGCGTTGGTATAGTTTCTTCAAATTCCAATAGGAAGGTTTCTAAGTGATTCAAACCATCAAATGTGGGTAAATTACTTACTGTTGTGCTGATCCAACGAACTTCTCTAGTCAATCTAGCACATTTCCATGCAGAAAATTCATACATCTTGTTCTTCCAGTTCTCTAGTGCTTCTTCTAAGTTTGATGAGCATGCCCTATCACTTTTCCAGCTTAAATTCCCATCTGTTGTAGGATTAATGTAATCCTGTTTTCTTGCGGTCAATTTGTATATATTTTCTAGCTCATATGCGTGGTCCTCTTCTCTGATGGGCTCTGTGTATCTACAACCTTCATCAGGATCCAAAGGTGCGATGATCCTAAGGCCATCTCCTTCAAACACCATTCTTTGTTTCTTCAAATCCATTACAGTAGAATTATTGAAATCCCAATCAATTCCTAACAACGCGGGGTAAGGACAACTATCATCGACTATCTCAATCACCTTGAAGTCCACAATTGTTCTGACCCCATCGATGTCCATGGGGACATGTTCTAGTCTTCTGAAGGGGCTTACATCCTGTTGATTGGTCATCCTGAGCCTGATAGGGGAATAGATCAACTTAGGTTTTCCCATCAGTGCCCAGGTTTTCTTCGTCTTGACATTGAACTCTGACCCTAAGTCGAGGACCATATAATATATATCATAATCTCTGATCTAAGCATTCAGATGTAGCTCCTTATTTTTCCTTCTCTTTTTAGAGACTTGGTGTAATACTCTATTTAGAAAGGGATCTATCTTTCCTAGCTCATATTGTCTGATCAAGTTTTGTATCTCGTGTACAACGCTCTCATACTTTATCAAATTAATGCAAGTGCATAATAATTCCATGAGTCTGCTTACCTCCTTTCCTTCTCCAGGCGAACTGGATTGATCAAAGGCCACGGGAATTCCACATTCTCTCACTTATGGATGTTCCTTTGATGAAGAAGCCCGGTCTCTTCTAAAATATTTTCATGTCTCTTCAAATGTTTGCTTCTCTCTCTTTGGATCAAACTCTTGTGTCTTCTCTCCAACTTTCTTGACTCCTGATTATTTTTTAGTATTCCTTGGTGTCACCCTGTCTTCTCCTATAGAAGCGCCTCCTCTAGTGATAACAACGACTCTGGGATCTGCTCCGCGAGGTTTTGCTGTGATTATTTGTACTTGTTGGTTTCCTCCTCATCTTTCCTGAAGTTTGGCTAACATCGCAGGACAATCTTATATTGCATTTTCAAATGAATTGCGGTAACTACAAGTGGTACAAGGGTTTTGACAGTCCCTTGCCAAATGACATGGTTGTGCATAGTTATAAAAAATGATCTGACCTCTACCTCAACCCATACCTCCTCCTCGTCCTCTTCCTCTGAATCCACCATGAGGGTTGAATTTTCCTCTTCAAGGGGAATTATATTGCGTAGTTTTCCCTTCTTGTTGTACTTCACCTTGAATTTTGTATATATCCCTTGACCTTTCATGCATGAGGTCATAGGACCTACAATCCCTATCATCAATCCCTACCAACTTACATAACGTACAATATAGATTTTTGGGTGTCTGAACATATTTTTGAATGTAATAACATTCACCAGGGCGATGTCTATTTCTACATACCTCGCACCAAGGTAGGGTAACTTTCTTCAAAGGGCTCGGAGATCCAGAAGCCAAGTATTCATGAAACGGTGGGAAATTCTCCTTATCATGGCCTTATGATTTTCACCTAACGCACCAGATGTATTCCCTTTTATCTTTTCTCTTGTATTTTTTCATATCTTCGACTTGTAGTGATAAGCTAGTTAGCTGACTTAAGATTTGACTCATACCTGAGCTGGATTCTCCCATAGGGGCTGATTCTAGCTTCATGGAAATATCCAGTGCCTCAGCCTGTGAAGCAATCTTCTGTTGCATCAGAGGGACTCTGATGTGTGGTAAAAGGGAAGCAATGAACCATTCCTTGTTCTGCTTGTCTGGGATCTGAAAAGTCAGCTGACCCATTAAGGTTTTAAACCTCTAATCAAACTCCCAAACAGGTTCAACTATTCTCTGCTTGATTTCTTTCAACTCTGTAATGCATTGTGACTCAGACTTGGGTTTCTTGAATTCTACAACCAACATATTCTTGATCTCATTCAACGGTTTAGGCTATGCAATTATTTGGACAAGTTTCATGTACCAACTCAGTGCATGGTCTCTCAGAGTAGTACTAAACTGATCTCATTTAACAGTTTCATCGATGACATTCTTAATACTCCATATAGATTCACATAGAAACCAGTGTTGATCAGGATCATTAGATCCATCTCCTCTAAAGGTGGGTAACCTCATCTCATCTGCCATAGATATTCCTAGGTTCCCTGAATGAGTATGCACTGAACCACTTGTACCAGTGCTCTGATAACTTAGGTTACTCTAGTTACTTAATGTTGTTGAAACAACATGAGGAGTAATAGTACTTACTTCAATAGTCTGCGCAGTCCATGAAGCTTCTAACTCTTCTCGACGAGGTTCTTCAGTCTTCTCTTCTTATGCCCTAGCGGACTCTGAATGTTCCTCGTTCAACAACTCTTCTTCTTCTCCACTGTAGAACCCTTCTTCCTATAGGATTTTCATGATGTTGTTCAAACAAGTTTGCGAAAGGAACTTCTATGAAGATTCTTTCACTGCGCATGTGTCCGATCTCCGTGTCGTTGTCACTGTCTAAATTCTTGAACATTATATTTTTCAGTCTGACCCACTACAGTATCTTCAAGATGTTCTTCTCATGCAATAGCATATTGATCTTCAACTTCAAGAAGTGTAAAAATTGTACTCTTGGTCCCTTAAAGAAATACCTCTCTACTTGGATATATGATTCTACCCTATCAATAGAAAACTCTGTGATATACCTTCCAGTGGTACTATCGAACCAGTGATATACTTCTCTTGAAACAACATTATCAACTCTATTGACCTTCTTGATCAATGTCGATGTCCAAACCACAGGTGGTCTAGATATGATCTCAAACTGGGTATTTGCTAATTTGTCTAGTCACTCGTATGGATCCTTATGAAACCCTCCAAATAAAATATCATGTATATCAGTAAAGATATACCTTCCCAACCAGTCTTCTATGATAATATTAGGGTTCTTATTTTGAGCTTCTGTAAATTCCTTCTCTTGTTCTTCTATCCATTTCTGAATCTCTGTCTTCGATGGAAACCACCTTTACATTCCCTCAAGAAGATCCTGGTCCCGACAACCAAACTATTTGTTGGCACGGGGGTAGACCTAGGGCTCAACTCTAATAACGCACAAACAAGACCTAACTACTGGCCCTTTCGGCAACACCTACGAAGCATATGCAGTCTCACTCGATGTAGAAATAGGGGGTTGCAGGACACAAGTGTATACAACCAAAGGAAATGCAAGTGGAATCAAGGCAACCATGCACATAGATCAAATTATTATTTCCAAAGATAAACCTACTTTGCACAGTTATATATCAGATCTAACATACTAATGTATCATCAGAGTAACATAGCAAATAAAACAACACCAATCACACACAACAATAGGATATACGTGGTTCACCCTCTCCCTAGGGCTACGTCCACAAAATTGTGATTTATAGTATATTAGGTGAAAGCTTACAGTTCTATCTGTGCTCTTATCTTGCAGATCTCTCTCCTTCTCTCTTCTCTCTATATCCCCTCCTTGCGCACCCAATTGAAGATCTTACAACACAGACTTCTCTCTCCACACAATACTTCTCTCTCGGCGATAAAAAAAATCACTCATCATTACATACTCAAACCCATATCAGGTCCTCTTGATATTTATTTATACATTACAATATCTCACCGACAGCCTTAGGCCGGAGCCTAGGTGTCAAAACCCTAGATACCAAAACCCTAGGTCAACTTGACCCACATTTTTAGGGCTTTTCCAGCCTGTCTTTCCTTCCTTCCCGCTAGGTTCTTCAAAGTATCTACCGGTGTATTTTTCTACTTGCTGAGTTGTCCACGATCCATATTCCTTGCTGATATGTCATCCTCGATCTCATTTTCCAACAACTTGATTTCTCTTACTTTGCTCCATCTTTTCTGCTCTTTTTCTCACTTCGACCCAGTATCAGTCACTATGTCTTCCGCGCAGTTCACATTTTGCCTTTTCTTCTGTAATATTCTCTTTCTTCCATAACCAAGGGCCAACAATTATCATATGTTTAGAAATGATAACGTTCCAATTAAAAATGCTTCCAGATATAGATACAATATAAGTCAATGGAATCCATGCTTTCGAAAGCCTGGAACAATCTTTTTCTCTATATAACCGACATATTTGGGCCATCAAGAAAATTTATGTCTCCCTAAGATTTATTGTGTTATACCATCATGATGCCCTGTTGACGAATTTATTGTCTTCTTTCGACCATGATTCAAACAATTGACCTGTGTTATGACGCTCATCAAATTTGACCATGAACTCATTGTTTAATTTGACTTCTACATCTCTTATTTTATAATATTTTCCAATGTCCATAGGAAGAAAAAACCCAATACATTCCCCATCCACATTGTTTATTAATCATTTATCAACATTGGTATGGTGAATGATCTAATCTAAGGTTTCTATACAAGGAAAAACCAGGGTTTTGGATGCTACCATGTACAATAAAGACAGTTTTATGTTTTAAAAGACCTGGTCATCTAATACTCTTACTTCCAGGTCACTATGAGGTGTGAACTTGGGAAAGTAATCATGGTGGACCTTATTATATAAATCAAGCTAGGAAGGAATAAGTACCTCGGATGTTGTGCTTGTGTTTGTGTCCTTGTAGAGAAGAGGTGGGTTAGATGACTTCTTTTGAGACATCTTGATCATTGGTTTTGTTTTCGGAGAGGATTCTAGTTCTTTAGAAGTTGATTTGGAAACTTCTCATGTCTTCTTGCTCCTTCATTTTGGATTCGTTGGTGACTGATGGGTCATAGGTCTTCAAGGCGACATTTTTACTTGTAAAAACATAAGTTAATTCATCTCCCTTTCTATCAAAAAATTTCAAAGAGAAGGAATTTACCATAAATACCTGAGAACAAAAGGTTTTTTGGTGTCAACACTTATGAATTTCGGTCTTATAGAAAACACAACACAACCCAACTTTGAACAAAAACTTTTCCACTCACGAACTCTTCACAACAAAATAAAATATCAAATGTTCTATGCAAACAATGGTGAAGAAATTTCTAAATCAAATTCAAACAGAGAGTTCCTAGCGGTTCCATCTAAGTTTGTCATCATTGAGTACATAGAAATATTCTACAGATATCCATTAATTACTATGTTGTATGCACCATAGTTTGGAGTTAATGCGCTGCAAAAACCGACAGTGCAAAATGGGCATTAAGTTAGTTCATTGGGGATTTCAAATGGTAGCGAGTTGGCGTGCAACGATGTCCAAGATTAGGGATCGAGCATGTCTTTTGATAAAGGTTTTATTGACTTATGCCAATGTTAGGTTTACAATCTTGACATGAACTTTCCAAGTGATTTTATGTGGTTAGTTTATCAGGATGTGTACGTGGCATCTTTGGATAGGTCGAGAATGTGGAAATGCGTGAAAAACGAAGTATTGCAATGGACGGTTTAGATCAATCGTGGAGTTTGGAAGAATGAACGTGGATGATCCAAAATCATAGGCAGCTATGCTATGATTGGTTATCAATAGGGGTGGTAGGAGAAAGTACAAATATTGGTCTCTAGTTTGTCGATGTCGATGGTCCATCGGTGATCGACGAGCACAAGGCCTATCTGCCAAAAAAAGGTTTATTGATCTTAGTCTACCGATGTCAATGCACTATCGACGATCGACAAGATCGAACACTTACCCTAATGGAAACGTGGTGAGATGACATGTCTTGGGTTTTATGACGTATTGATGCTAGTATGGATGGAAACATGGAGATATAAGTACTTACATGTCAAATGACGAGGCGAGGTGACACTGCTACATATGGGCGGATTATTCCATGAAATTTTTCCACGTTTCCATTATTTTCATTTTTTTTAAATTGTGCAGGATTTTCGTCGCTATTGCCACGAATATGTTTTTTTAATTAGGCGGGATTTTCATCACTATTGCCATGAAATTTCATCGCTATTTCCACGAAAGTTTGTCGCTATTGCCACAAATATTTTTCATATCTCAAAAAACATATGCTAACGGCTAGTTGACTAGTCAATCTATATATACCTGACTTTAAGAGACTTTGCAACACAATTTCTATAGTTGCGAAACTGTTCGTGGATTTTGTTTGAGCTGTTTATTTTTTCCGTCACCCACCGGTTGAACAAATCCAATTCTTGATCTACATAGCTTGGATTTTGAACTTGCAAGGTCAGTATGTTTTTTTATTTATGTACTCATTTAACTTGTAAATTTTTGTTCAAATGAAATTTCATGTAGCTTGTTTTTTCCTTGATAATATATTATATGTGCAGTACCATATTTCATGTCATTGGTTTTTGGATCTAGTTAGTATATTCTATGGAAATTCATGTGAAATGTCAAGAAACATATTTTCCGAAGAAGTATTTTAAGAAGAGGGAAAATTACTCCATCAATAAGTCAATTCAAACATTAAAAATGGATGTCATTATCAATCTAGATTAATTTGAGCCTACAATTCCTTATGTAAATTTAATCCTTATTACAAAACCACCAACTCATAACAACTTTACTGGTTGGACTAATGTTTGAAATAGAAAGTGGAAAAAAAATCCTCTTAGGTCTAATTCTATCCCTTAGCGACCTTGTTATCTCTCTAACTTTTGTGTTTCTATGATGTTGTGCCTATATATATTAATGTCATATTTTTAGTCTAGTATTAGGTTAGGTTAGTCATATAAAATTGTATTCTTATGTGATGTTGTTTTTCTCAATTTTTAATAATCACACACAATTCTAGATGTAGTGATTAACTCTAGTTTGTAGTTGATGTAACTTGTTTATACACCATTAATAATAAGTAGCCAAAATATAAAAATTTCATTACGAAATCTACGATAACATGATGAAATCTACTAGTAAGACAATGAAAAATGAGAACATGCCAAAGTGTCTTAGAAAATGAAACCGTGACCACTATAAGTAGAATAAAATTGTGACCATTGTATGTAGCTGCAAATCAACACATCATAATTTAAACCAACCCAACCCAATTGTGGATGGCAAGTGGATGGCATACTTTTTTTAGTGGTGAATTTCAAATATTGACATTTTCTCTACAAAACAACTTAGAGGCTAGTGTATGGTGTCGAGTGATTCAAGTTTGAGAAATTTTGACCACTTTAGTTAAATGGTGTGTAATTATTTTCCATGGTGATTCAGTACACACTACTCTAAAGTAAAAATTGAAGCATATCAATCTTAATAGTTAATCGATAATAAAAAAAATCATGTCAAAATATCTTAGAAGAAATAATTGTGAGGATTGTAGATCACTGTAAATAAACGTATCATAATTGAAAGGAGTAGCTAAAATATCATGAAGGAGTAGCTAAAATATACAAATTTGACAATTTACTGTTTGGTATGGTGTAGGTAAGACAATTACTTGTCAGTACAAGGATTTGCCACTATGAATGAAAATGACAGGAAGCTTGCTCGGTCAAGAGAGACATTAGAGGCGAGGGGCGATGGAAAATGTTATTTCCCTTGCTATGATTGCAGGGGCTTGCAAAGAAAATTACTTTTAATAATAACAACCCAAAGACATTGTAGGGAGAAGGGACATGCCAAAGGGGGTTATGAAGATCTTCCCTTGGTAAGAGGATTAAATATTTAATGTATTCTCTGTAATAGTCATCATGTCATGAATTTTAGTAATATTTATTATTGGGTTTTTTATATTTTCTATACACACTAACTTTTCTACGTTGTTTTTAAATATATAGATGATGCCCCCAAAATGTTGACCTCCAGACAGTTATTTGCCAAGTATGAACATAAATACTCCTTCATAGGGTGATGAACTTCGAGATCATGATATTGACACTGTTGATCAAGTTATTGATGATGATATGGATGGAGATAACGTTAGTGATTCAAATAAGGAAGATGAGATACATAGATTGATCCAAGACACATTTGCTCCAATGGATGAGGACAACCGGGATGATAGTCATGATGTTGATCCTCTACTCGAGAAGTCACGTCAACCTCTTTATGAAGGCTCAACAAAAAATCTTCTATCTTCTATTTTGTTGGTGGTGAACTTGAAGGTTTTGAATGGTTTATGAAACACATGCCTCACACAGATACTAAGGTATTTAATTTGTTAATTATTTATGCCTGCATGTTCACAAATACTTAAAAGGTTCAACTTTTTCCTATATTGCTATTGTTTTCTAATTTCTAAATTAGTATGGATGCAATATTGATGATTAATATTGTTTACATTGACTTATTGTTTTGAATTTTGTAGATTTTTAGGTGAATTTATATTACCGATGTCAAATATTTTTCCATGCACATATCGAGAAATATCCGTGATTATGAAATAAATTAGAATGGACATCAGGCTATTGATGCATGTCCTAATGATCATATCTAATACTATGGAAAATATGCATTAGAAAATGAATGCCCACAATGTCAAATAAGTAGATATCGAACCGATAAAGCGTCAAAGAAGGTGCCTCACTAAGTTCTTCGTTATATTCCGATAATTCCACGTTTCCAATGGTTGTTCAGGTGCCAAAGTATAACACAATTTATGGATTTCCATGCAAAGAACATAAGTCGAGACGATGTTCTTTGAATGCCTGTAGATGGTTCTACATTGAAGTACATCGAAGAAAAGTGGCCAATTTTTAAGGAAGAACCTCGTAATGTTAGACTTTCATTGGCAGCTGATGGTGTCAATCCATTTGGAGAGCTTTGTTCTACGTACTTAGTGTGGCCTATTTTTGTTATAAACAATAACCTTCCTCCTTGGATGTCGATTAGGAGAGAGCACACAATGTTGGCAATGATTGTTCCGGGTATTTAATTATCTTTTATTTTCTTTAAAGTATGACAAAATATTTCATTTCTTTGTTTCATGAATGGTAATTATTTCTTTTATATATAACGACATCTAGAGAAGTATAATTAATCATGCAGTATGTTGAACCAATTAGATAAGTACCAGGTTAAAGATATGAACATATATATTGAGCCTCTTATCGATGAGTTGTTGAAGTTATGGGTTGGCGTCACTATGTATGACATCTCTAGACCAATAGGGAAAAATCGATTTCAATTCCATGGAATACTATCATGGACAATTCATGATGCTCCCGGGTTAACACATTTTTGTGGTATATTGTTACTTTCTTTTGTGATTTAATATTATATATTTATTGAAAATATCATGCATTATTTTAAATTGTAACTCTAATTTGCTACATTAATTCATATATCTTGTAGGTATTGAAACAAAGGGTAAGTTTGCATGCCCAGTTTGTGGTCCCAGGATAAAATCTTATCATTCAAGTAGTTTAGGAAAGGAAGTGTTTGATGAGTATACGCACTTTCTGCCTAAGAACCATAGTTATTGAAATACAAACAAAGCAAAATTCAATGGTAAATAAGAGAATGGAAAAAAACCATGAAGAATGACACCTCGCCTATGGAAGTTGGAATATATTAGAAATCGTCAAGGTATGCAAATTATTTATGTATGACATATTATATAAATCTTTGGTTAATTTCATTTTGTTTGATTAATTAGTGTTAATTTCAATTTGTTGATGTTTCATGAATGTTGATAAGGCACAAATGGACTTCCATGAGGAATGAAAAGTTACCTGATGAAATTCAATAGATTTCCATACCATGAGCACCTACAAATAGTTCATCTATTTGATACAATGCATATCGGGAAGTACATAACATAATTGTTATGGAAAATATTAGATGGAAGGATTGACAAAGAGAGAATTGGAAAGATTTGTTGTGGCATCCAGGAAGCTAATCACGCATTTCAAAGTGTTATTATTGATTCTAATGGCGATGGACGTGAACAAAATACTAGTCTTCCTTGGTTATTGATGGAGCAACAGAGCACTATTGTAAAAGAGGTCATTCGAAAAATTAGGTTTTCGATGGGGTTTTCGTCGAACATACAAAATATGTTAACGAAAAAAAGTGATTTTGGTGGGGTTAAAACACATGACTGTCATACATTCATTAAGTTAATTAGTAGGTTATAATATATTTCCTTATTGGTACATTTTTTTGGAAACAAATAATAATTATCTGTTTTTTGTTATAGTATGTTCTACCTTTATCTCTCCCAGACGAATTTGACAAAAACATAAAACAAATTATTTATGTACTTGGCAAATACATGAGGTGAGTAATGTTTTATAAGGAAAATGTACTTCTTATGTGATTTGTAGCGGAACTTATTGACATATTATGTTTTATCTGCAAATTTATGTATGCCTTGATATTATTTTATTGCATCGACATTTGTACGTAGCTATCATCAAAAGAAATCCATAAAGAAGATATAAGGTATTGGAAGAGAGAAATTCCCCGACTAATGTGTCAAATGCAACAATATCTACCTCCAACATTTTTCAATGTACAAGAACACTACCCCATACACCAAGTTGAGGAGATTGAATTATGTGGACCAGTACACACAAGGTTGATGTGGATGGTGGAAAGGTAGTTGAAGTCATTGAAGGATTTTGTTAGACAAAGAGCACGTCTAAAGGGTTCTATGGTTGAGGGATATATGGTATATCAATGCATGGTGTATATTAGTCAATATCTACCCAAATTAGCAGAAAATATGAACGTGCCTCACATTTTGCATCTCGACTCCATCAACAAATTTGAAGGGGAGGTCCTATTGGGGAAAGGTAAAATGAGGACTTTGAAAGGTAATTATTAGATGTTTACATAGATTTAATATATTACACATTTATTTTTCCAATTTTATTTTATCATACTAATTTTTTACATTTTTTGTTCCTGCATATTGAACTATATTAAATTATTCCTTTATTAACAATAGCTAATTAATGATATTAAATTGTTATTTTTTCATATAGTTGCCCGAGAGTGGGATGCTTTACATTTATACATTGCAAACAACCTTGATTGGATGGAGAATTGGATAGAATATACTGAAGAATACTTCGATAGGTTATCATGGGAAGGGGTGAGTGAGATGATTAAAACAACGCATCATCATCGAGATCAATTTCCTGATCTTACATCAAGGGAAGTTGATTTAGCCTTTGGTTTAAAAGATAAACAAGCAAGTAAATTTTTTACCCACATTTTCCTAGTTATTTCCCAATTTTTCAATGTATTTGGTTTGTTTAATTTTTGAATTATATATTTACTAAGTCCTATATGAGGTTTATTAATTGGCAATGTATTTTTTACTTGTTGTACATGTTGTAGTTGAAACATCACAAGGCTATGTGGTGTAATGGTCATAAATTTCATATCAAAATGTTGGATGATAAGATGAAAACCTCAGATTGTGGGATAACTGTAGTGTTTAAGGTCACCAACATTTCCTCTAGAAGTGACAGAAATTTGGAAGAAACTGAGAATAGGTACTGTGGGAATTTGGAGGATATAATTGAGTGTGATTTTAATTCCTTTAAAATAGTTTTGTTTGAGGTTAAATGGCACAGGCTACAGATGCATGAACGTGATCCTAAAAGAAATTCTATTGAGCATGATAATGGATTTACCATGGTTAATACAAGGGCATTTGAACCAGGTACAAATCCTTATGTTCTTCCAAGTCAATGTGAGCAAGTATTTTACTCAGAGGTACCTGGTAAAGCAGGTTGGTCATACGTTATTGTATATGATCCAAGAGGAAGAACAATAAAGTATAATCATGTAGCTGAGGATGAAGATAATAACGAGGAATACGATCATGATTATGCAGATCAGGAGCAGGTGATTATAGTCGATGTGTCACACGAGGAAGTTGAAGAAGTTGAGCATCCAAATGTAGGAGACGACGATCTCATTGACGACATCGATAACTATATTAGTGAAAATGACGTTGATGATGATGTTGATATGAATGATCCTTTCACCAATATCGATTATGAACCAGATCTTGATACAGATGTTGAGCTGGATGAAGAAGAAGATGACTGATATTTAATTGTTGAAAATAAGAGGTATGTGTTTATATCTTTTATATGTTTTTATTTTGTATAATATAGTATATGATACATGTTCTTTATAATTTAAAATTAGGTACTATGGGGAAATTGAGAGTGATGTGAGGGGGGGGGGCATAATTAGAGCTTCCACCTTCATGTGGTTTTAGTAGAGAATGAAATATTCTTGAAACCAAGAGGAGCTTCACGCGACTACACCTAATCATACGAACGATGTAGGTATGTCATCCTAGGTATTTACATTTTTGTGTAAGCCAATGCATGACAACCATAATTTAAATTTTTGTCGTTTTTGAATAAAATATGATCAATCCCAATCTTTTTTCAAAGAAACACGTTGTTCTTTTGGAATTAATTCGACAATATAATCCATTTCTCTAGTAATGGTCGGCGTGGATGCCATGTTCTTAGGTTTCATTGAAAAATATAAAAAAACACCATTTATGAGCATTTTCAATGCAAATCCATCGAAATTGCAGAAATCAGATTTAGCAATTTTGAAAACATCTCATACCAACGATGTAGGTATGTCTTCCCAGGGATTTCATGTGAAAAATAAATATCTGTCAGATTTCCATCTAAAATTGTCCGATATGCCTCTCCTTTCTGCGGGATTTTCGTCCAAATTTGAAACAATATCTACATCGAAAATTGTTGGTTTTGCTTTGCTTTGAAACAATATGCCTCTCCTTTTTGCTATATTCAACTACACTTATTTTGAATTGAATTTTTAGTTTTGAATTTGTGTTATTCAAATATTTTATTCAAATTTTACAAGGAAATTGTACTAGGACTAGACACGGGCAACAATGACCTATGAATGGGGCCAACGTTGAAATTTTTTCAAACTGTTTCTGTATGCATTGAAATTTGACATGGATAGACTATTCACATGCCTTAATGATATGGGAGGTTTTCTGGATTCAAATTTGACTCACACACCCACTTTCTTCCATCATCAATTCATCATGTAAACCATAAACCCTAATTTAGTGGAGTCATCGATTTATCGGGTTTTAGTGTTCCCAATGAATGGATGCATTGTTTTTGACATGGAATGGGAAAACACATGTACCTTCTTAATTTTATTCCTTCACTTGATGTGGGCCTGGTCATTCCTAGCCTTCAATTGAAAGTTACCCCTAGTCTAAGTCATCACCCTTCATGACACTTGTCACCAAAAGATTAGATCACAAGGTTGGAGGCATATGGGCATTGGGATGAGGCTTTATAACCCTACAGTAACAAGAGGCATTAATTGAACTTTGACTATATTGAAAGGTGTGTGCAATTGAAAATACTAACAACCCAAAACTAAAATGAATCAATACACAGACTGTCAATGAAAGGTGATCTGGTGGTGTGTAGGTAGAGGCTTATCACCTTCAAAATTATCATTCTCCTCCAAATATCCACATCTATGTATAATTCTAAATCCTCATCCCTCCTTGAGTCCAACGACCCCATGATTCTAGCGTGGCCATGCTTGATGTGGAAGTTTACACATTTCAAATTATGGGATCATACATAAGAT